>JAOUQT010030356.1:0-11453 GCA_025769995.1 Xyliphius kryptos
GTTTTGATGGAGTAAATGGACAACAGGTAGGACAACCAAAAGTATATTACACAACTATGTAACTATCAATAATTAATAATTACTTTTTTAACTTTCTACATTATTTGTCATGTTAGGGTGAGACTGGGCTAGCTGGATCTGCAGGAGGGCGAGGAAATCCAGGCAGTCCAGTAAAGGCTCTTATTATCATTTATTTTTTAATGTTTAATATTCATATGATAGAAGTTTAAAACTGAATAAATATATTCTATCCAAGGGCATGAGGGGTACAATAGGAATTAGGGGTGACTCGGGACAAAAAGGATTAAGGGGAGATCCAGTAAGTACATGTCTTGTTTTCAGTTTTTTTTTTTTTTTTTTTTTTATATTTGTATATGGTGTTAATGACAAGTCTATAAAATGTAATGATTTCCAAAACAGAGATCACATAACCTTAAAAATGCATCATTTTAAAATATATTGGTTAAGTTCCAATGTTTAAAAAAGTTTGTGTGTTAATAACTTTAACTTCGCCGGCAATTTCCCAACAAGAACAATTACAAACAAAACCTTCTTACAGGCAGTTCAGTATCTTTATTCTATCCACTGGCATGCATGGGTTTAAAATGTCAGAGGAAATCGAAAGTCCCTCAAAAACACCCACACAGTCTGGGAGAAAGTGCAGATTCTCCACAGAAATACCTCAGAATACCCCAACCAGTAATCAAGACACTCAATATTGGCTGGTGGACGTAAGTGTCTCTGGCTAATCCCCAGTCTCTCCGTTTGCAGGATGAAATGTTCCAGCTGCACAAGTTCATCAGCAGACTGAGAGGTGTTAATCATCTCGAATTACCGTCAACCCCTTCTCCACCACCTGTTAATGTGCATTAAAAACAACTATTTTGGGAAAAGCATAATTTGATTAGTCACTAAAACATACGCTTACATATAACTAAGTTATGAAGCATGGAAAAATGGTATCAAAATATTACTAGCCGCCCCGTAGTGCTACTCAATAGAGCCCGTCCCCAGTAAAAGCTTGTCAGCCCTATTTCTACCTCGCCACCAAAATCTCCAGATGAACACAAGGGAAAAAGGAGGGTGGGCTCCATCATGCATATCCCATGGCATATATTTGTATATATCTGTTTTTTAAGAAAAGTTTTTTTGTAGATAGAATCTTCTAAATCAACTTTTTATATCAGCATGTCATACATTATTTTTATTTAATGACCTCTAAATTTGATCTATTTAAATGAAAGCTGGTTAATTATGGTCTTTTAATTATGGCAGAATAATTTATTTAGGTCCTATGACCACATTATATTAGTATAACAGTAAAAAACCTAATATAACCTGTAATATAATATGTATTTAAATAGTGAAAATAATTTATTATTTTCTTACATAAACATATATTATGTGTATTTTAAGATGTATTCATGTTTAGTATTTTGCATTAATTAGATATTCCTTTTTTAAATAGTTTATTCTTTATTTGTTGATGGATTTCTGATGGATTTTTACAATGATCCTAACCAGACCTTTTTTATACTTGTTGTCTAAAATATGTTGAATTGGACCAGCAAGGAATTTTATATAATAAAATCAGCAGTTAGAGCCAATTTGTAGTTTTTTGTCATTGCCAAAAAGGAAAAAGAAAGCAAGACTGATGAAAAAAAGATGTGAACTCCTTAATGTTAGCCATTGCATGAAACATATGGAACCCCTTATTGTGGTATACAGGCTTAAGAACTGGGGCACTGTAAAGGGGAAAGCAATGAGGAAAAGAATAAAACAAGGCTAAACTATGGAATGTGTTGTAAAATGGAATAAATACATCTACATTTATAGGCTAACACAGAAATTTGTCTTATAACTGTACTGTTCTGTAATTTGTTCAAAAACCAAGGGTCAAACTGGCACTGACAACAATATCCGCGGTCCTAAAGGAGAGGCGGGATATGCAGGTCTGCAGGTAAATGCATGTGCTTCTCCAAAAAACATATTTTATTATTTCATTGTTTAAAAGTGAAAATCGATTGACGACTCGAACAAGACAAATTCATCGGTCCTAGACCATTCTAGTCTTCTCATGGAGTAATGTTGCAAGTATCCAGAAAATGATACAATTAAGAAAAAACATTTGTCAAACACTGATTCTGTGAACATAACTCAATTTTGAAAAGGATAAGCAAGAATTGTCAGTAGCAATTTAGATAAACACGCAATGCAAAGTCAAGCAATTTGTAGCTGAACACAACACTGGTGTCTTAAAGATGTCTGACTGCATAACAGTAGACAATCAATTTAAATGCCATTGTTATTTAATTGAAATAGAAAAGTAGTGCTTCAGTTTCATGCATCACGATGGGAGAGTCAGTTTGGCACAAGCAGCATGAAGTAATAAATTCATGTTGTCAGGTGTCAGCAGTTGGTGGAAGTTATGAAATGTTGCTGGGAATTCTGTCTTGCACACTCTCTGATACTGAGGGTGGATGTTTGGGCCAATATTTCTAAAACATTTTTAGAACACATAGGGGAGTTTAAAAGACAAGTCTAAAGGGTGCTGCACAGCAGCATGGTCTTTTGAGTGTTTCCTCCTCAAGGTGTCTACTGTAATTAAATCTTGTTATGTAAATCAACATTGGCACTTGTTTGGTAATGTAGGTAATGTAACCCTCTTATGAAAACTGAAACTGGAACACTAATAGAGCAATGATCCTATTTATTTACTATACTGTATAGGAAGGTAAAAAAGGGTTTTGCCTCAAAATTCCCTAAGGAAACTCCTAAAGACCCAACATTACAGAATTAGCAGGACTTAATTATAGCCTGTAATTGTAGCACTACAAATTGGGACCAACATAAATTTGACAGTAAATGTATAAAGTGATAAGTGATCCTGTGCTCTGACCCAACTCATCCTGACCCCAACCATCAAGTTGGTTATACGTTGCTTTGAATAAAAGCATCTGCAAAATGATAATGTAATAATCAATGCAAAAAGTTCAAAAGATTTGAGCCTAGAGCTATTAGTATATGTGGTGAAACCATGCCACAACTATAATGCGGTATAATATATAAGAGGTCAGATAATGTAGAGTTATGCGTGTATAGTATTAAGCCCTAATACTGTTATACGTTATATCAGTGTTCATGGATGTGATAAAGTGATTTTGCCCTCCACATTTAAACCATCCTTGCAGTGACACACACAAATGTACACAGACGGAGTGAGCACACATGCACGGAGTGGTGGATAGCCTTGTATACGGTACCCAGGAAGCAATTGGGATTAGGGACCTTACCCAAAGACACTTCAGCCATAGCACAGGGTGCGACCAAAATTAAATCAGGGACTTTAGGGTCGCAAGGCTGTATCCTTAACCACAAACCGTACAACTGCCCCCAACTGAAATGCCTTATGTCCAAGCAAATAATGTAACTATTAAATATTTTCCTATTCTCTTTTTACTTACAGGGTGAAGTCGGGCCAGATGGTGACTCTGGCAGAGCTGGTGATTCTGGCAAAGGAGTAAGTTTTCATAGCCTTTTAGTAGAAAAAAGTTGCTATTCTTTCACTACACTTTGCTTTTTTAAATTAACAGGGCCCTAATGGAAGGCGAGGACCAGTGGGGCAACCAGTAAGTAATTAATTTAAGCTCACTTTTATTGTAACTATATTTATTTACCAAATCTAATATTATATTTATTTTAATATCTTTATTTTGTACAGTTTAATTTTATAATAACAAACTTGCTGAGTAGATGTGCAATAGGTGCATTGTATTTAGACTGACTGAATAAAAATCTGCATAATCTATGATATGATATCATTTATCTTCTATGTTTTGATGATTAGCAATAAAAAATGCATTTGTAATAAGATTGTACACCTACACTTAGGGTGCTACAGGAAGACAAGGAGACCCAGGACTACAAGGAATCCCAGGAGCTTCAGGGCCACTGGTATATTTTCTCCACAGTCCACTTTTGTTTTGTCCTATGCTAAAATGGCAGTATATACAAACGCTGTGGTTAAACACTGAGAAGGGCCTTTTTGCCACTTGTGGCTAATACCAGCAGTTGTGTAAATAATTTGAAACTTTTAAGATCACGTGTTGTGTGACAATATCCAATTTTATGGTCTAAAACCAATATACATGTCATTGCTGGAAACCGTCATTAAGGCACATGGTTTTTCTTACCATTGCTATGCTAATGACTCTTAGCTCCATTTGGCTTTTTTCCCTGACGACCCCTCAATCTCAAATCGGATATCAGCCTGCCTCACCAACATTTCTGTTTGGATGAAGGCCCGTCATCTTTGGCAAAGACTGAGCTATAATCCCAGCTAAACCCTCAATTCATCATGACCTAAACCTCCAAATTAAGGGTTCCACAATCTCTCCAACTGACTCGACCCGTAATCTTGGTTTTTCTATTGACAATCATCTTAAAATCCTGCAGATTCATTCTGTTTAACGTCAGGAAAATCAGACCTTTCCTAACAGAACAGGCTACTCAGCTGCTGATCCAAGCACTAATCCTTTCCCGGCTCGACTATTGTAATGCTCTTGTTGCCTGTCTCCCAAATTCAACAATCAGAACTCTGCGATTAATTTAAAACTCCGCAGCTCGACTTGTGTTCAACCAGCCAGAACAAACTCATGTCACTCCATTACTTATCTTGCTCCATTGGCTTCCTGTGGCTGCTCGCATTCAGTACAAGGTACTGACTCTGGCCTACAGGACAGTCTCTGGTTCTGTCCCCTTTTATCTTCAGTCCATCTTTACTAGGTACACTCCAACTAGTTCACTACGCTCTAGTGACGAATGTCTTTTTAATAATTCACTTATTCCAATTGCGTACATATGGAGTGATGCATTTTAGCTCAGTTCTTATACCATTAAAAAGACCCTGATATGTTTTTTTTAGGGGAAAATTGGTCCTAATGGTGTTCCAGGTCAGAAAGGCATGCTGGGTCTAACAGGACGTCAGGTATGCTTTATGTCAATGCATTTCAAAGCAAAAATGTTTTTAATGTTAAATAACAATTTTGTTATTTTTCAGGGACCACACGGTGAACAAGGCACCCCTGGAACAAAAGGTCGGATAGGACTCAGGGGACCAAAGGTAATGTAAAGCGCTATCTTACATACTGGTTATTATCCATTAGAGACCCTGTACTTTTAACACTAAATATACCCTTTGAATTCTTGTGAGAAAATTTTAAATCTTATTTTAATACATTTATGTTTTCTGAAGGGTCAGATTGGGGATCTTGGAGATAAGGGAGCAGCAGGGCCACAGGGCCCCAGAGGCATTCCAGTGAGTTCTTTGTTAAGCAGCTATTTTGCATTACACATCTGTTTCATTAAGTGTGTAGCGACAAGATTTTTTTCCTTTATGCATTGTGACTAGAAGTGCAGTAGTACAAACTTGTTGCTCTCTCTTTCGCTCTCTCTCTCCGCCTATTGTAATTTGATATTGGGTAAAATAAATAAAGTGTTGTTAAAAGTAAAAAAAAAAAAAAAAGTCTCTCTCTTTATATATATATATAAGCATTAAAATAACACATCCTAGATCTCAATGAATAAAATATTTCAGTTGAAAATCTTTATTTATTATTTAGTAGATAGTGGAATGCATGGAGAACAAAATAACAAAAATGATCAAAATGTATTTATTCCATGGAGGTCTGGATTTGGAATCATAATCAAAATCAAAGTGGAAAATCAAATGACAGGCTGATCCAACTTCAGTGAAAATTCCTCAAGACAAGGACAAATGAGGCTCAGTAGTGTGTGTGTGTCCTCCACGTGGCTGTATGACCTCCCTACAATGCCTGGGCATGCTCCCGATGAGGTGGCGGATGTTCTCTCCTACAGCCCCCTCCATGTCTCCTGGTGTACTGGCCTGTCTCCTGGTATCTGCTCCATGCTCTGGACACTGTGCTGACAGACACTGCAAACCTTCTTGCCATAGATCGCATTGATGTGCTGTCCTGAATAAGCTGCACTACCTGAGCAACTTGTGTGGGTTGTAGACACCACCTCATACTACCTCTATGGTGAAAGAACTGACAAAATGCAAAAGTGCACAAACAATCGGCAAAATCTGAAATTGATAAAAAATTAAGTTAACATTGCTTTTGTTTTTTATGTGGGAGTGCATCTATCCAGCTAAAAGCATTAACTCAAATCACTCGAGTTCATCACAAACATTGGGTTTGAGGAGATTCACTCATGTTTTAACATGACCTCGTCTAACGTGATTGATGTGTAGTTCAGAGAGTCAGATCAGTTCACCTCGTGATGTTTTGGGAAATGGTTGATCATCTGCCATAAAAACATAAAAAATAAAAAAACTTCTGCTTTTTTTTTTTTAAATGCTGATCACTATGTGATGTTTGTTTTGTGTGTGGGGGAAGGGCTGGTTCAATAGCAATAAAATGACCTTTTTAAGATCTTTGCTAATTGTTTACATTAAAATTCAGTCTTGCACTGAAAAAGGGAAATTCTCAGATCTTTATAGTAATTGTTTTCAGTTTTTGTGTTTCATAATGGAAAGTGTTTTGTAGACAGAGAACAACATTCCGATCAATTAGTACAATCACGATTTCACCTGTTTAAACAATGAATTTATAAAGTCTGATCCTTATGTTTCTAAATAATAAGACAATTGAAGTGGATTAAGCGGAAGATAATGAATGAATAAAAGCTTAAAGTTTCCACTAAAGACTCACACATTAGTTGATTTTCTGACAGTAGGCAAGTCATCCAGAGGGCTTGTCTCGTCACTTTACAACAGACTGATTATGGTTAAAGTTCTTCCCACAGTTTAAAAACATGGAGCTTTGCTACAAAATGCCCCTTTAGTGTGTGTTTGTGAGTGAGTGTGTGCCCAGTGATAGATTGGCGCCCTGTCTGCTCAGCGCTTGAGGTCTTCTCCCCTGGATGTGCTTGGGGAACACCCCCCCCCCCCACACCCCAATAGAGGATTAGGCAGAAGATTATAAATAAATGAAGAAATGACAGCCTCTCTGAAAGCTATTTTGAAGCTCCATTATAAACCTGGTATTGTATTGTGGACTTTGTGGCTTTTGGATATTTTTATTTTGTAGCAATCCACAGTGGCTAAACAGTTGCTATTTGTGTTGTGAAGGACCGTTGTCCTATATGTGTGTGCGTGTGAGTGTGCATGCATTTGAATTGTTGTATATCTTTTTTTATTTGCTGTACTTAAAGTCCAAAAAAAAAAATATTTTTACATTCACAAAAAAGTTTAATGTTTTTGTTTTGATGTAAACACACTCTTAAAACGATGTACTGTTCATTATAGAGACAAAAGTATTGAGACTAATTTCGCACCGTAGGGGCTTGTTCCATGTCCATCCAAAGGAAAACATTTCGGGGGTCGGGCAGATACACCCAGGACAGGGCGCCAATCCATCTTTGGGCACAGACACACAGGGCAATTTAGAGGAGCCATGTTTTTGGATTGTGGGAAGAAACCCACAGGGAAAACAAGGAAACTCCACCCAGGTCGGGATTTAAACCTGGATCCCCAGCTCTGAGAGGTGAACATGCTAACCACTACACCACCGTGCTGCCCTTTGTGGAAACAGTTTGGGAAAGGACCTTTTCTCTTCCATTCCAACATGACAAAGCAGGGTCCGTTAAAGACTCAGTCAGTCGGCTGGGTTTGGTTTAGTTTTGAAAGAACTTGACTGGCCTGTACAGAACCCTGATCTCAACCCCAATTAAACATCTTCTGGATGGATATCATAAAGCCAAACCCTCATATCATCATCATCATCATTGGTGTCTGACCACACAAAGGTTCTAGCTTTATTAATTTGTATAAGTTCATGCACACACGTTCCAAAATCTTGTGGATAGACTTTGTTAAATAAGTTATAGACTAACTAAGGGCGGTTCAGACCTTGTGTCCCATGTGAGCTGTGTGTTTGTTTAACATGATCATTTCCGTCTCGTCTTGATGACCATATTTACTTGGACCCCATGGAGACAGAGCGCCACTTAAAGCTGCACGCCATATCATTCACCATCTCTGTCCTCCATCCCTCTCTCTCATACGTTCTTATTTCCTGATCTGTTAGAGGTTGTTTTTCCCTCCCACCCTCACCCATCTCTCTTCCCCTCAAAACTATATTTTTAGGCATCATCATTCATGAGGTCACATTATCGACCCTGCCGGCCAAACTGGTGGTGCGTGGCACCAGGCTGAAACTCATCTGCGATGCCAGGGTGAGCCACATATCCGGAATCTCTCCAAACTACACGTTCCACTTCTACAAAGACTTCATCCATCAGGTTCCCGTATTCACCATCACCACCAAGAACAGGGGATCAGGAAGTTACATCATCACTGACACCCGGGCCGCACACTCGGGAGTGTATAAGTGTGAAGTGTGGATCAACAACCAACACAGAGAGAGTAACATTCAAGAGGTTCATGTTGAAGGTACAGCAGTGAAACACAGCACATGTTATCTGAAAGTTCACAAACGTATACATATAATATAAGAAATAATCACAATTATACGATTATTACGCAATCATTAAAAAAACATGCAGGGCTTTAGCTGAATATTAACCTAAACTTTTAAGTTAAAAAATGTATGCCATATAAAGTAAAGGATGGGCCATAAGTATGGAAACACCCTGATAAAATAAAAGTGGTTGCTGATATCACTTTACCGTTTGTGGCATATTAGTACGTCAGGGGAAAGCATTTGAGGCCGGGTGACGACTTCTGCAAAGCCATTTTGGATGTGACTTTGCTTTTTTCAATGGGAAGGGGGTCATTTGATATTTGAAACACATAGAGAATTGCACAAGAAAAACAATGGTGTGCTCATTTTTATTGTAGCTTTGAAATGCTAGCACAGACCACCTGAATGGGTATGGGTACAGAAGGCCTGTGGTAGCATTTCTTTTGCAGCATTGCTCTCAGTGTGTCAAGAGTTGGAGAAGAGAATCACTTTCACAATGCAACACAATGGGCTGCTCTTTGAGCCCATCCTTTAGTGGGTTACTGTCATTGCTCCATGTCACAAACGTCACTAACTCGATTAAGAATAAAGCTACATGAGCAAAATATAGTTATATAAGTTTTAAAGTTATATAAAAATAAGCACACCATTTTTTTCTTGTGCAATTCTCTATGTTTTTGATGTCACATGACCCCCTTCCCATTAAAAAAAAGTAAAGTTGAGTCCAAAATTGCCTTAAATGTTTTCCCCCTCCCATCTAATATGCCAAAAATGGTAAAGTGATGTCAGCAACCCTCATCATTTCAGCAGGAAGAATTGAGTCAGAACAGACCACTTTTTTTTAACTATAAGAGCGGGAAGTTTGGCATTATATCTGTGGACATGTTTCTTGTGCATTTACTTTGGACCATCATTAAAAATGTAATCTGTGTTTGTGCACCCATTAAAGTGTGATTTTATTGACAGGGCTGCAGACTCCAGTGTTGCATGTGGATAAGCACGAGGTGATGGAGGGTGAGGCCATTCACACCACCTGCAGTGTGCAGGACGAACCAGGGACCCTGACTTTCATTATTAAAAACAAATTAGGAACCATGTATCAGCAGCAAACCTCTGATAAGTTAGTACACACGTTCATGCCCAGAACAGTGGGGGAGCTGAGCCTGTCCTGCTTCTATTTTATACATTTAAATACGAGGCAGATGTCTTCAAATAACAGCAATGAGGTCATCGTTAACGTACGTGGTGAGTACTGTTTTTTACAATAAGCAGAGCAGAAAGGGGGCATGTCCAAACATTATTCAGTATGTGACCTTGTTTATAACAGGATTACGACTATCGGGACTGAATGCACCATTGTTTTTAATGCAGAACTGAACATTGTGCCGAGGATCACGGTCATGGCGTTGCCCGAGCTCATTGAGGGTGACGTCGTTAACATCACATGTAAAGTGGATGAAAGGCAGCTGCACTTTAATAACCTCACACTTCATCTAACCAAAGAAAACGAGCTGCTAAACTCCAACATGAAGAACAAGGTGTGCAGTACCACGCTGACTGTTCCAGGTTCAATAAACTATAGCTGCCTCACTGAAATTAACAAGATTTACAAAACAGACTCAACCCTTCTTAATGTCACAGGTGAGGTGAGCCGAAGGTGGTGTTTGTTAAGGTGGTACGGGTAGTTCCGATCCTTAAATTGTTAAACCTCTGAGCGCTTCACAATCACATTAGTGTGTGATATACAATGCATTACTTTCCTTATATATATAGATTATGCATTCTGTGCATTCTGTAATTTGGCCAGTAGATAACAGTATTTGATTAAGGTAAAGAAACCGGAAACCTGTTACTCAGCGTTCACTTTAAAAACGTTTTACCATTTTTATTTTCCCTAATCACATTCATGAATCTTTTTTTTTTATTATAGTGTGTTTGTAACTGTTTTATGAAGGCACTCAAAGTTGTGTATTATTGTGAGTAAATCACAGGAAAGTGATGTAACTGTACTCAGTCTATGTCGTGCCTCATAACACCTCTTTCCTGTGATTTATTTATGATAACGCCGCCCACTTAGAGGGTAGCCCTGTATACGGCACACGGGGAGCAATTGGAGTTAGGTGCCTTGCCCAAGGGCACTTTAGCTATAGTACTTGGTGGGACCTGGAATCGAACCAGGAACCTTCAGGTCGCAGGGCTGCCTTTGCATATCAAGCATATAATATTGTAGACAGCAGTATTAACTTTTTTTCTGTTAAACACACAGAGCTGTTCTCTGCACCTGAGCTGATCATCACCCCCACCAAGGTGTTCGAGCAAGAGATGTTTCGAGTCAGCTGCCGGAGTTCCCACTTCGCCTCAAAGCGGATAGAAGCTGGAGATGTGAAGTACTTCATCTACAAAGACGCGCAAATAATCTCGAAATCCTCCAGCTATTCAGAGCGAGCGAATGCCACCACCACCAACGGAATGTACAAGTGTGTGGCTCAAGCGAGGGGCATTGAGAAAGCGAGCAAGGTTCTACCCTTCACAGCTGAAGGTACGATGTTCTGCGGCTTAAAAGTTTGATCTTAAAGAAATAGCTAAAGCATGGCGGCTTATTATTTGATATTTATCTGATTTGATCACCTGCTGTTGGGCACGGCGGGTTCCCCATGCCCATCTAAAAATTAATCCTTCGGGCACTGGACAGATTGGTATGCCCAGAACAGGGTTCCAATCTATAACTGAATGGATCCATCCACAAATCTCCCTCACTATATGGGGCAATTTAAAGCACCGAAATCATCTTGAATCAAGGTACAGTGTTCTGCATTTTAAAAGATCAATCTTAAACAAATAACTAAAGTTAGTTGGCTTCTTCTTTGATGTTCCTTTAATTTGATCACTGGCATTTGGGTATGGGTCCCTGGGGGAGATGCTGGTGGGGGGGGGGACAATTTAAAG
>JAOUQT010030365.1:0-11453 GCA_025769995.1 Xyliphius kryptos
GAGGAAACCGGAGAACCCGGAGGAAACCCACGCAGACACGGGGAGAACATGCAAACTCCACCCAGATAGGGATTCGATCCGGGAATCCCCAGCGCTGAGAGGCGAATGTGCTAACCACTAAGCCACCGTGCAGCCCACCTCAGAAGATTCAGAGACAAATTTGAATTAGAATTTTGACAAGAACACACATAAATCGAAAAGTCAGTGGGAGCAGATGGGAAACAGAAAAACTGGAAGTGTTGCAGCAGTGCTATCTACTGTGCTTCTGTACTAAGCAAACAATAAAACCTAAAATTATACACAATGTAGCCCAGAGTTAAACATGAACTTGGCTTATACCCTGAAACTAGCATAAGAGGGGTAAGACCTCATATTGTGTACCTACACTGTGATCCAAACTAATATGCAAAGAAAATATTTTTAGAATTTAAATTAAATAGGTTTATTTTTTTTACTGATTTGTTTAAAAATATAGTGTTTTATGTTAGTTTTGCTTTAAGTTTTTTTTTTAAATATGTGTTTTACATCATTGTCAGACAGGTTTGATCATTGGATTGGGAGATGTTTTTGTTTAAAGGAAAATTTTATTAAAGCATTACATCACAACATTAAATAACTTACAGTTCAAGTGCAATATGAGAAGAAGAAATTTGTGAAGTAAAATGTCATGTAACTAAAGAAAGATCATTGAACTGAAAAGAATATGAATGTTTTACTGCACAGGCAAAAACAATCAGATTGAGGCTTATTCAAGATAGTTCTGTTTCATCCTCTCGTTTCGAGATTCATCTATGGGGAGAGACATCTGGTACCAACCTCATGGGAGCATCCAATTGCACCAAGTCTGACAGACAGAACACAAGTCCAATGCTGGAAGGCTGCCCCACCTTCCCCGCATGTTTATAAAACCCAGGGGGTGTGTTGTACTTTAGTTCTTCATCTGCTTCCCATGGCCTTGCATTCATTCATAACTTTCCTACGAATTAACTGTCCGCAAAGGGACCCAACCTCATGGATGTGCCCCCGCTGGGCGTGGAGCCAAAAGATCTTTCATGTGAGCTATTGCGTTTTTAGCCGGCCACGGCATGAATGGCTAGGCTGCCCACCTGCTCGCTATATTTATAATGGTTACTCACCGACTTTTCTTCAGCCAGGGCTCTCCGACGTGTAAAGGCCCAGCAGTGCGGCTGCCCTCAGCTGCGTCCAACGTGTTGAGTTCGCGTTCGGGGAAGCCCTCGCGAACTCAAGTTGGCAGTTCAAACTCAACACACTTGAGTTTGAACTGCCATGCTCAGGGGAGGATAAGGAAATCGTGAGCACTCCTATCCTCTAACTTCATCTCATGCATGCGCTGCTGTTGGATGTGTATGACACATGTGCTCTCCGGTGCGTCCATGCACTTGGAAGACTCGTAGCCACTGGCCAACCTGGCCGCCTGCATTGCGTTTATTGCCGCGAGACCCTCCCTTAGCTGGACAGTTGTAGCCACTGCCTTGTCTGGCCCAAAATTTTAGAAAATGCTCCACTGTCATGTAATGGTTGGTACTGCATATAGCCACATCGTAGAAAAGTGGGACTCCGACGCAGAAAGGCCTGGCAGTCGGCCGTGCTCAGTTGCGCCCAATGTGTTGAGTCTGTGAAAACCCTTTCTGAACACAACGTGTTTGAGTTTGAGCTGCCACACTTAGAGGAAGATGAGGAAGTCGTAAGCATTTCTTGCTCAGGTGATTGACATCCACTGCCTCCATCTCAAGTTGCGCCCTCGTTTCTTTGCATGCACCTCTCTTGATGCAATACTGTTGGAGATGTGCGAGTGAACTGCTGCATATGTTTGACAGTCTGGACGCGTAATGTCCTCGGTAAGCATGCGCTGTGGCTCAACCTTTCCAGTCTTCCCAACGTTGAGAAACGGCGCATTGCGAGCACTTCAATAGAGCCGGGCCAGACTGTATTCGGCCCTGCAGTTGCGCTAATGCAACAGTGCCGAGCCGCCAAGAAAAAAGAGGACAAAGCTTTTAAGTTGTGTCTTCTGGATGGCAGAGGGCCGGAGGGCCCTAGAGACCGAGTGCTAAAAATCCTATCCGGCCCCCTGGTCCTGCTAATAAGATCTGTGGAAGGGGCTCTTTCTCCGCAGTTGTGGGTACAAAGCCCCAGGCCCTAAACCCCTCCTCTCCTCTTCCCGATCAGAAGTGGATGCGGCCGGACTTGCACGTGCATAACAACACTAAGCGACTGGAGATGGAGGGAATTTTATTACTGCAGCTGCGCAATTGGGTGCGTCCACACAAAGGAGGTCGTCAGATGCTTCCCTTTCGAACTGTGTTGTCACCCTCAAGGGTAGGGCTGTGAACGGGACGTGGCCGAACAGGCTGTCAAACTGCTTACATTCATTATTTGGAGCTACTAGTGTGTGTCTCTCTCTGCACACACATATTTCTGCTCCACCCTATCCCCCCACCATTCGTTCAGAATGAGAGCGGGTCACGAGCAGTGGGATGTGTCCAGCACCTTCCCTGCCTGGGAGAACCATCCTTCCTAGCTGCAAATCTCACTGAGAATGTATGTGGCACAAACGAGGAGTTGTGAAGATCTCCAATAGGTGGATCTTGAAATGAGAGGATAAACAAAAGGTTATGACTGTAACCCTGGTTCTCTGATATCATCGAGTGAGGAGCTCCACCAAGCGTTCCCCACTTGCGGCACGGGAAGTAATGTACAGTAGAACACGCCCCCTGGGTTTTATATACATGCTGGGAGCAGTGGGGCAGCCTCCCAGCATTGGACACATATTCTGGTCTGTTAAGCCAGACTTGGTGCAATTAAATGCTTCCATGAGGTCAGAATGTCTCTCCCCATAGGTGGATCTCTTCACTCACTGATATCAGTGAACCAAGAAAAAAATTTTAAAAATTGTTTGCAGTTTGCTGACTTCAGAAATACATAAAGACTCATTTTTAAACAGTGCTATACACTGATGAATGCTGTGGAAAACTGGGTTTTTCTAATGGATAATGTTCTGGATGGCTGCTTAATGACCACTCTAAGGATACAATGTCAACTGATTTGGGCTGAAATATTGATACAAGCTGGTTGGTCCTTAAAGGGCTCCTGAGGGTTTCAAAATAAACTCTGTATGATATGTGAAATTGGTATCTGTATTTTCTGACTTTTATAAAAAATAAGCATTATGCATCACTGTTTTTCTGATTTTCTATTGGATTCAAGTCAGGTGATTGGGTGGGCCATTCTAGCAGCTTTATTTTATTTCTCTGAAACCAATTGGCTGTGTGTTTGGTGTCTGGCTGAAATGTTAACCCACGTTTTTTCATCCTTTTAGTAGATGACAGCAGATTTTTATCAATAATGTCTCATATGCTGAAAAACAGCCCCACGCCATGATGTTCCCACCTCCAAACTTCACTGTTAGTATGGTGATTTTACACTATACATAAAGTCATGGTAAACTCATAATTCAGCCAGCATTGTTTTCCAACCTTAATCCCACTGAGAATACATGAAGCATTCATAAAAGAAAGATCTAAGATCTATAGTGGCTGTTGGCACAAACCTTAAAACATCAGCTCTGAAAAACCATACTGGCATCCTTAAATAAAATATAAGCAGAAACTGTACACTGCCTACAAATTCTTTAAATATGAGTTGAGGAAGGAGAGCTCAATATGTAACCTGATCCAAAAATATAAACTTTAAGTGTTTAAAAATAAATGTCTGTTGGAAATTACTGTTTAAAAATATTTTTTTAATTTTGCATTTTGGGTTATTTTCCAAATTAAAAAAAACTTTAAAGTCATTAACTATATATGGATTTCTGCAACTAGGAAAAAAAAAGGCAAAAGTAAGTATTTAAGAAAAAGTAGCATAAATCCACTGGCATCAAAATATTTACATTGCAATATAACTGGGAATTAAAAAAAGTGTTAGTATAGCTATGAGACTCTGCAAGAGAGAGGAGAGAATATTGACTCGTTATGAAAGAACAAAAATTTTTCATTTAAGTTTATTTCTATCTGCAGTTCCACAAGCCAACTAGGTAAAATAAAACTTGATTAACAATCTGAAATATGACATATGTACCAGACAGTCACCAAATAGGTTAATCAATATTGCTAATAATTGCAAGCCACTGGGATCAGAGTTCATCCTACTTAATGTTCCTGCTGAGCACATTGGCATAGGCTATACAGGGCCTCTTTTACTTAACTACTGCCCTGCACACCAATATACAAATCAGCTTATACAGCAGAATGAAGTCAGCCACTCACATTCTTGCAGCCAAACACATAATCATATTAATGGTGAGCCTTTGTTTGTGGTACAGCTGTGTATTTCTAGCTGTTCTGATGATGCCCCACTTGGCACAGCTACAACTAGGATTGGCAAGATTCTGGCACACATCATTAGGAGGTGACGCATTGCCAGGCCAGATGCGCAGAGTACTCATGCCAGGCTTTTTATCCATTAACTTCCTATTTTAAATACTTTTATATTGAAAACTTTGTTTTGTTGTTTTAACTTTCCCCTCATCCAACTTTCAACCATATCAGACTTTGTTAAACATGTTAAACATACATTTTCCTTTAAAATTTCCAGTTTTAAATTTGTTGCTGTATTAAGCAGCAGTTTGGATTTGCACACACATAAACATGCAGACCTACTACGAAACAATTAGTTAAACCAACACAACACACCATCGAGTCATAATACTTTATTTTTGTACAAAAATAATTTTCTTTCACATTAGATTTGTATTATATACACAACACAAATATGTAATTGTAAAGTTCAGCCTCTGTTTGATTGCTTTCTTTGAAAGCAGAAAATCAGGTCATCCTTTAATTGTCAAATATATGCTCGGCATCACATTTCCTTAGGAAATTAATACAAAAACATAAACTTGTTCATCGTAATACAAAAGTCATGGGATTTGCAGACAAATTTAAAACTGCTTACCACATGGCTTTTGGTCAGTACACACAGCACAGAAATATGACTTTCTTTCTCTATTTTTTGTTTTAGCTTTTGCGCCAATAAAATATGTCCATGTTGTACCTTCATTATAAACGATACAAATAAAAGGAATGGAATGTAAATGGAAGTAAAAAAAAAAAAAACAGGGAATAAGAAACCATTTTGGCCATAAAAAGTGCTAATGACAGAATAAAGTAAAAGCAAAAAATGAGAAAGGGCAATAGATTTTAAATCCATGTAAATTTGGGCTGAATTTAACATAAATTCGCTTCATAAAAACAATACGAAATTTACCAAATAGGTAAAATATGAAATGTCAGTGAAACTCTAAATTTCAAAATTTAACTTTGGATAATTGATCTTTGAATAAGAAAACAAAGATATATTATGAAATATAAATTTAAAATCACACACAGTAGTCAATTAAAAGACTGTTGTACAAAAAATGAGCTGTCATCAATTATAAAAGAATATCAGATGCAAAAATAATTCATTTCCTTTTGAGAAATTATTGGGAATTTTTTGAAGAAAACTAAAACATTAAATCTATGAAGCATGACTGAAAATTTTAACATGTACGGGTCTTAAGTATTTAAGTTATGAAGTCACCATTCTTGAATAAACTATGCCTGCACAAAGATCATAATGCTGACAAAAAGGGTTTGTTGAGGTAACAGTGAAGCCAAAAAAAAGAAAAAAAAAATAGAAAACGGTATTTAAAAACCCTTCCTGATGGCTTTGTGTTCATTAATAAATGGGAATCTACCCTGATAATGCAAAAACACAATCATTCTCCACAAATGAGGAGACATACTGTAGCTTTGGACAAATGTTTCACTGCATGATAGTTTAGTCCTGATATCCTGTTAGATGGATTTGCAAAAATGTAGATATTCAAGTTCATTAAGGCTTTTGTTCCTTCTTAATCTCACTTTCTATCTCAGTGGCCTAAACGGACATATGTTAACTTTCCTTTACCTGGGATCATGTTGGACAAGCCTGTCTTGAAGAGTACAAGTTGGTGGCCTGGGGAAAAACATGAACATGGACAATCAGTCACCCATGCCATGAGAACATTCCTTGTCGGTAAAATACATGAAGGCATATGTAATGGGAATGTATTGTTTACGTGCAAAGATAACTGAGACGGGGATAGACAAAGTGAGCAAAAAAAGCAAAAGCAATAGGAACAATGGCTAGACAGTTGAAAGAATAATGAGTATGAGACAGTAACAGAAAGAAAGACAGACTAATAGGAAAGAAGAAAGCTAGAGGGGGCGGGGAGAGAAAAAATCCACAAGTGGTCCACTCAGAGCTATTTCAATAAAGATTAGCAATTGCTGGGTTGACATGCTTCTTTTTAGGCCGTGATTTAATGAAGTGTGCCGCTGAGTGGAAGAAGAAAAACTGGGCAGAGCTCAAGGAGTGAGTGAGTGATGAAAACAAAAAGCGCAGAAGAGTTGGGAACTGCAATAAGAATACTGTTTAATTATGAAAAATGTTTGACAGCAAAAGCCCTTTGTTGGGTTTTCCCACTGACTGATATTGATTTTAAAAATAAAAGTTGCTTACCTGTCCATGTGATCTGATTTGTCATGATGAAGGCTTTACACTGAGGGTGGCTCTCACACACACTAATGGCCTCATCCACATTGTAAACGGACAGCATACATCTGTCTTGCTGATAGGATGGCCAGCAGCGGTAGTTTTCTCTCAGTATAGACATGTCTTGCACTTTTTTGTATTCTTAAAAAGAAGGAGAATGTGATCACTGATCAATAACACACATGTAAATATCTTTTACCAGACTGGCAGGCTCACTTAAATTGAGCTGTAAAAAAGCTAAGGCAGGGGCATCAGTGTTTAATCAAACACTCTGGGATTACTGTATGTCTGTGACTGTTTATCTGTCAATATAATGTTTTTATGTCTTTATTTCTATATTGTTTCTCAATTTTTTCTCTTCCTCTCTTTCCTTATTTCTTCTCAATTTTATTTCTGTTTTTAACTATTTGTTTTTGCTACTGTTTTTTTTTCACTCCAAGGGAACCCTCCCGAAGGAATCAATTAAGCTTAATCTTATCATATGGATTTGCTTGATTTTTTTTAATTCAATTAATAATTTAAGAGTAAAAAAAAGACTAATTTACAAGTTAAATGCATATACATTAAATATTACATTATGTGGTTTTCACCTTTAGCTTTCTGATTTGAGCCAAAGTTACATATGGTAGAAGAATTTAAAGAATTAATTTTAAGAATTAAACATTAAAATATATACATTAAGATGTGCCATTAAAATATATATTTTAAATTAAGAACAAGGAGTCATATAGAAGTGATGAATAGTCTTTAAATATATAAAAAAAAGAGAAATCTCTGAATTTCTTTTTAATGTGGATCATATAAACACAACTAAATAAATGTACTAAAAAATGTACCATTCTCTCCCTTTCTCTTGCACTCTTTTTGTGTGTGTGTGTGTGTGTGTGTGTGTGTGTGTGTGTGTGTGTATGTGTGTATGTGTGCCTGTAATTACTATGCTGGAGTGTGCAGAAAGAGGTGGTTCCTAAAGAAAGGGACAAGCTGTCCTATCATGTGAATACAAGTAGGCTGAGTAGTTAATCTATGCTGGACATGTGTTCACCCACTCACTAACGTCCATCTTCAAGACATGACCGTTCGCGCGCACACACTCATTGTAAACCAGTCATTATGACTCCAGCCACAATGCAGGCCACTGTCACTAGGCAACTGTAGCTAGGTAGCTTGAAAAATCGGGATCAAAAAGAAGGGAAGGAAAAAAAACAGATAAAAACAAGCGAGGACAGTATGCCGTATAAAATAAGCCCACAATGTGTCACCTCTTCTTCAACTGTTTTATCAGCATTTGTGTTCTACCTCATACACTTCCCTAACACAACACAATATACTCAGTACACAAAATATATCTTGTTAAGTTCTTTAGTTTTTACTACTAGAGAGACAATAATAATTAGGTTAATTTAATTAAAAGTTACATAGCTGTTTCAGGACCCCCTTGTAATTTTGGTTAACCTTTCTATTTAAAACAAATTATTTACTTGAAGCCTTTACTACAATAAACCATAGCTCACTTGTAAAATAAATACATTCGTTTCCAGCCCAGTGAAAAATACATTGTGGTTCACAGTCTTATTTGTTAGCATACTACAGCAGGAAAGATTAAGCAGCGGTCATAATTGGCAACTCTACGCTGTTTCCAATGTGACCAGAGGGGGAAAAAATAAAGTGCCTAAGACATAAACGGAGTAAAGTTAAACTGACATGCCTTAGCTTAAGGCATTGTTTCATGAAATTGGTTTCATGTCATAGATATGGCATTGTTTCCAAAATGGTTTCTATTTTATTAATGTTAACTTTACCCTATTGATCTTAAATAATAAAACAATGGTGGGTAGGGGTGGCAGGGTAGCTTAGTGGTAGCACGTTCACCTCTCGGCGCTGGGAGTTCCCGGTTCAAATCCCAATCTTCCAAGTTTCCATGTTCTCCCCGTGTCCGCATGTGTTTCCTCCCACAGTCCAAAAACATGGAGTCAAGGTAAATTGGCTGCTCTAAATTGCCCCTATTTTCCCAGTGCCTGAGATGTTCACCACTGGATGGGCATGGGGAACCCCCCACCCACACGCGAATCTTGTAGAGGATTAAGCAGAAGATGAATGAATGAATGAATGAATGAATAAATAAATGTATGTTGAATAGGAATATTACATAAAATGGCAATGAAGACCTTAAATTCATTTTATAGTTGATGCATGGGAAATAACCGACCACAAAATAACCACCAATGAACATCTCTCTAACAAAGTCCTAACAATATTCATTTTTGAAATTACAAATCTTGGTTGAGTCACAAGGCCCTGTATCAGAAATTATGTTGACCTTACATTAAAACATAATGTAATCTAATAAAACAACACTCAACAGTATATTGCATAATTTCAAATTGTAAGGAACTCAAAGATGCCTTTAAACTGACAACAAAAACATGCAGTATATGGAGGGGCGAAAACCAAACATCATAGTCCTGTGAGGACCTGTAGTCACATTTCTTAGCTTTATGTTTTCTTAATGTTTAATATTGTTGCTTTAAATTACACTTGTACTATATGTTATGCAAGCATTTCAGCACCTCGTGGTTACCATACACATAGAACTAAGAAAAAACATTTGAAAAAAAAAAGACATCTTAATGTGTTTTTTATTAACATACTAACAACATGCCAAAAAAGAGGACCTGGAAATTTTATTGTAAATTTATTATCAATAATTACTTTAAAATTGGTGGTTTGATAGGTACCTTTTCTTTTACCTTTTATTTATTTTGTGTAAGGTGCACATGTTCACAAAACATCTGATCTCTTGTAGTTCATTGTCTTATGAGGATACATACAATAATCATCATTAAAACAGTTTGAGACTGGTATATTGGTATATCTCCAGTCCTCTTTGTGTTCGGGAATATAACATATTTTTACACAAAAAACTACAGTATGCCATTAGTTATTTTTAAAACAAAAAATAAAACTCTTAACTGAATATATGGCCAAACACTGTACGGTGACTAGATTGACTACATGTTAAGTTTAAGAAATATTGTCCTATTGAATGACAAGCTGCTACTATAATTTCTTTAATTTTAGATTTTCTAATGCTGATGTGGTGGCTTCTGATTTAAAATTAAAATTTAATCACAGGTTATAGTTCAAAGAATGGCCAGATAAAGTGCCAGTGCTTCAGTGTGGGTAATAAGGTTGGATCGTTTTTTTCCCCTGTGATAGCTCAGCGTGTATATTAAAAAAATATATTATTTTCTTATTAGCAAATTAAACAGACATGAAGTACAAAAGTTTCTTGTCACTTGTAGAAATGTAAGCTCGTTTTATTTTTGGAATAATAAGGCAGTTCCAGATAATGAGGCATATACTGCATCAGACACAAGCACTTCATTAGTTTTAACTTATGCAGGCAGTTTGTCTCCAGTTTAATCTTTGCTGACAGATGCCTAAGAATTTATTGTAAGTATGACATCACAATAACAATGGCAAGCTGACTATCAGAAGGCAAACCTATAGAGATATAAATCAACCTGTTAACACTGATTCTTTCCTAATGGTGTGAACGTAGCTAAATAAGTCACATAAAACTGTTTACATAATCAGTTTAATCTACTTGTTTAATTACACAGGAAGTATTGTTTTTCTTTTTCTTTTTTAAAGAATGGTAAAAAATCAGTAGATTTCCTACAGTCAGTCCTTTTAAAATTAGTGTTTGCGGTACATGGTTGTGTGGCTTTAGGGAAAAGGGGAGGCACAGACACCCCCACATGTAGCCTAAGGACCAGAAAAAAACAGGCTGCAGTAAACAATAACAGCTAAGGGGTATTTTATGGGCCTAATGAATGCTTTATGGAGCTATCGCTTTCGCTAAATGGCTCTGTTACATACAGGAGTTATGATAGAGAAAAAGAGAAGGTGAATGGAGGGAGCACAAGTAAGAGTGAGTGAGGGAGACAATAAAAGAAAATGTGGGATCTAGGAAGCAGATGTGTTAAGCCTGTTTGGTTTGGTGAATATACTGCATACCAAAAGTAAAGACATGCTTATTCATTACGTTCACCTTCAGGTTCAGTAGAGGTTTCACATTCACATGTTTTCAGTTGTTTAAGTACAACTAATGTTCACACACTTGTCATTTTCATTAAGTTATTTTACCACATTATGGGTATGCAATTACTGTATGCAGTTTCTCTGTTTAAAATCCTGTTTAAGAGGTTTGGTTCCTGACATTTATTCTACAACTTAGGTTAAAAGATTAATGTTGTGTTGACTGGGTAGAATTTTTTTTTTAAAAGTGCAGTGAGCAATTTACAATGTTTAAAATTTAGGATATACCAAATGTTATATTTCATGGAGTGCAATACACACTGTTCATATACAGTTTACTGTGCTCACTGCAAGTCCTGCTATACTATGTTATCAAATGACAAAGTAAGCATGTTTCAAATCTTCCATTATATTTGGAAGAAAAGGAGTTATGACTGGAAAGAGTTAACAGACCTGCTTTTGGAATTCACTTATGCACTTGTCACTCAACATACACCTGCCCTGCTGCTTTACACAACCAGTGGAGCAAGGAGAAGCAATTGGGAAAAAAGAGCTGAAAGGGATAGCGCAAATGAGTGAGACTTCTAATGTGAAAAGAGGCAGAACAAAGGCATGTGGGTTAATAACAAAAAAACTAAGCTCTGAAAGCTGGAACAGAAAAGGGACAGAAAGAAATTTAATGTCTAATAAGTCAAAAAGACAAAATTTAAAAGAACATCAAAAGATGATATCTCTATAGATTGAGGCAAAAACTGTTAAACTGTTCAATTTTTTATGGAAATTCAGATAACTTACATAACACATTATATATTATTGCT
>JAOUQT010030376.1:0-11453 GCA_025769995.1 Xyliphius kryptos
CGGACACTGAGCAGATACACCCAGGACAGGGTGCCAATCTATCCCTGGGCACACACTCACTCACACATCCACACACAAACTATATAGGGCAATTTAAAGCATTCAGTTTACCTGGAATCCCATGTTTTTGGACTGTGGGAGGAAACCAGAGAACCGGGGGAAAAAAACCCACGCAAATACAGGGAGGACATGGAAACTCGGAATCGGAATTCGTACCGTACTGGAAATCCCCAGTGTTGAGATGCGAACGTGCTAACCACTAAGCCGCCGTGCTGCCCGGCACATCTTTTCATTCTGTTTAATTAACACCATGCCCCATGGAGCTTCTTGTCATGATCAGGCCCAGACCCAACGTACTTTATTGTGCATGTCTGATGTCTGATGCTTTTTAATGTCTTTTTGCTGCAGACTTCTCTCTATTTGATGGTGCTATGGAATTTTTGGTTGGAAATGATGATGATGATGATGACGATGACGACGAGAATTTCTCGACACCACCTAGTAGCCCTGTGGCAGCCCACCTTGGTATATCCCATATTGCCACTGAGACGTTGCCCTGGTGCTTCTGTTATGAACGACGATATGTCCAGATGGCTGCAGTAGGGATGCAAACCAACAGTTTTAACAAACTACTTCCACAAAGAGAGTTGGAGTCTTTTAGCCCCGCCTCCTGTTACACTGGCTATTTCACATTAACAATGAAAGGTTTGGATCGGAATGAAGAAAGTTGAATTTATATACACAAACACACTTTGTAAAACAGATTGTTACTGATTTACAAACATGCATACTTATATGTGTGTGGGTCTGTGTGTGTAGTTTTGTCAGATGGAATACTGCTTGATGTTGTCTTCCTTCCTGCCACTCCTGGCAATTTGCACTGGCAGCCTAGCCCACTGACTCATGACAACACCTGGGAGTCTGTTCTATCACATGGTGGATTCTCATCGGATGCCCCACCACCAAGCCCAGGTATAATGGCATATAAAAAAATGAAAAAGAAATAAAAGATCATTTAAAGTAGACTAGTCTGTTTGAAGTCAACAAAAATAAAATGATTGTGTTTGTTTTTCCACAGCTGACATGATTGCAACAGCTTCAAAGTTGAGGAATCAGAGGCTGGTATGTGTGATCGAAGCTTGTTTACTGGGTGGAGATAAAGTGGAGCTTGTTCTGAACCGTGCTTTTCCTTTAAGGAGTTAAGTATTAAGTTTTATAAAACACTGATTCCTCTAGACATGAAATAAAGCCTTAAATCAGCATTACTCTCTTAAGTGTTAAGCATGAAAATATTCCGGACTGCACTGAATTGTTTTTGACATCAAACTAAGCTTTCAGGTTTGATGTTGGAACATTTTTTTTTTCGGTAAGAAGTTTGTTATTGTGTTAACGTGGGCTACTCCCACAATTCATTACGTTAATAGGAAAATGAATTGCTCCTATATTTGAATGTATGTGTTTCTCCATTTGTCTGTCTTGTTATATACTGTCAATTGTTCTGTTTCCCTGTTTTTTGCACAAAGAGTATAAATATATAATTGTTTATAAATTGTTTTACGTTCTTGTAGTACTTAAAGTAATTGATGACATTTAAAAATGTCATCAGTTAAAATTTTCCCATTCACATTCTTAAACTTTTTACAGATAAAAAATAACTTTTTCTTTACTGCTGCAACTGTTTCATCAAGTGTATTTATGAAAACGATAATTGACAGTAATAGGATATTTGTATAATTAAGATTCATTTGTAAAATGTTAATTGAACTGTTTAAAAATTTCGACATGCTTTTACACAGCAATTATAAATGTATTATCATTTTTTTATTTATCTTTTAAAGTTAAGAATATGTTTGTATTGCTATGACCTGTTTGAAGGAAAATTCTTTTTTGTTTTACAGTTATTTATTTATTTTTATTATTTGTTGTAATTTGTCATTAAGGATGCGCTGTAAGTCTGTGTAACTCATATGGACTGTCTTCACTTTTTTTAAAATGAGAGTTTCCACATTTACAGATCCAGGACTTTGTC
Source organism: Xyliphius kryptos (assembly GCA_025769995.1). Lineage (NCBI taxonomy): Eukaryota > Metazoa > Chordata > Actinopteri > Siluriformes > Aspredinidae > Xyliphius > Xyliphius kryptos. The sequence continues at coordinate 2,030 of JAOUQT010030376.1, forward strand.
ATTCTCATAAACAATGTTTCCTTTGATGATGACAAATCTTATTAGCTCCTGGTGGCTCCCGAACTGGTAAATAAGATGCTCCCATCTGTAGAAAGAATGAAAAACAACATTGTGCAATTGTAAAAAATGTATCCATTCGAATTCTGATTGTCATATCAGACCTTACTTTAAAGTCTTACAGACACATTTATCTACAGGAAGATTAATAAACTGTGTGTAGTTAGATCTTTGAAAAAAATAAGGATTTCTATATTTTTTCACATTAGGCCAGGCTGTTTAAGAGAGCTTTTCCCTTACGCAATGAAATCATCATTTTTTTATGTACTCTGGTTATACATGTCTGATATTCAAATTAGTTTAATATTCTGAAATATATAATGAGACAATTACTGCTAAAAAAATAGTGTAAGGGGCAAATACCTTTTCCCAGCACTATATATCGCTCTAAAATATCTGTAGAATGTTTCTGCATCAGTGGTAACTATGCAAGTCATCTATTCATCATTTACTGATACTAAATGACAGATGTTGGCTTTGTCTTAATGTTCAATTTGTCTTTGTCACTGAGATCTACAATAACTGGACCATTTTCCACCATTTGTGTTGAATTATAATACCCTTGCCTGTTGCCAATAATGTGGAAATATTGAAAATATTTTCTTTTTAATGCATTAGACTTTTTTTTCAATATCTTTTAGAAATGAGGTTGATTTAAGATATGGCATGGGCAATATGTCCTTTAATAAAACCGGTAGTTCTTGTGCTTGAATCTGATTGGCTAAGCTGTTTGTCCAGCAGTGACATTAATGATAATATTGCACACCTTTGACTGCATTCGTATTAATGCGTGACATACAATACCTTATTTTCCCGATGTTTTTTATATCCCGTATTCTGTATTTTAGGCTTTATATGGCTGTATTGTATTGTATTAGAGAAATCGAAAATCTGTTACTCTGTTTGCTTCTTTAAAAACTCCATCCATCCATTGTCTTCTGCTTAATCCTGTACTAGGCTCACATGTGTGTTCCCCATGCCTATCCAGGGGAGATTGTTTCGGGCGCTGGGCAAATACATCCCAGGATGGGGCGCCAATCTATCACTAGGCACATGCACACACACACAGACTATATGGGCAATTTAGAGCAGTCAATTTACCTTGAATCCATGTTTTTTGGACTGTGGGAGGAATCCGGAAGAAACCCACACAGACATGGGGAGAACATGGAAACTCATACTGAAAACCAAGAGGCGAACATGCTAACCACTAAGCCACCTTGCCACCCACTTTGAAAACCAGACTAGTTTATTAACAATTTTGCTTTTAATAAACGCATTAATAAATCAAACTTTGTTTTTTTGATATAGTGTGTTTGTAATCATTTTATGAAAGCAATAAGACATCATTGATTTATTATTATCTGTTGAGAAGTCTTGTACATTTATTTACACGCAGTATGCACGTTTTTGATCCAATGGAAAAAATTTTGGGGTTTATATTAGTTGCTGTACCTTGGAGCATTAATGATGAGAAGGTCTCCTTGTTTGCCAGGTTCCAGTGACCCATGCATGTGTGAGCGTTTGAGAGCGTAGGCTGCGTTTATGGTGGCGGCTGCCAGAGCCTCAGGCATAGACATTTTCAGAGTCACGCAGGCCAAATGCATCACCATGGGCTAGCAAGTAGTAAATTTGTGAATAAATATATAGACACATTGACAAAGGCTTTATAGAAATATGCTCTAAAAATTATATTGCAGTTTGACATTTGTTTGTTACCATTGAGCAGCAGTAGGCATTGGGATTAAAGTCACTACCAAGAGAAACAATAACTCGAGCATCAATCATGTCTCTGGCCCGAGGACATGGAAGCCTTAAGTAAAAGCAAAAATAATAATAATTTCACTTGTGGTATTAAATTTATATGTAAAAATAACAATCTTAACCGCTACCTTAGAATATAGGCAGTGGTAGGTAGGAGGACAGCACAGATTCTGGCTCTTGCCATGGCTGCAATACCCTCATCTGTGATTTCCTCCAGGTGACTTATGGCTAAGGCACCAAGTTTTTCCCCAAGCTAAAATAAAGAAGAAAACATTATTTTACTTTGACAAGTCAGTGTCATTCATTCATTATCATGTGCTGATTCCTATACTAGGGACCACTATCCTGGTGAGAAAGTTTTGGGTGCTGGGCAGATAAATCCAGAATAGGTCGCCAATATGTATGTCGCTGGGCACACACACTATATGGGGGGAATTTTAAGCCGTGAATTTGCCTTGATTCCATGTTTTTTAACTTTGGAAGGAACCCGGCAGACACCCACATAAAAACAGGCAGAACTTGGAAACTCCACCTAGATCAGGATTTGAACCTGGATTCCCAGTGCTGAGAGGAAAACATGCTAACTGCTAAGCCATCGTACCACCCGATGGTGTGGATTGGATGGATTGTATGGATTAGTTTTCACAATTATTAAAGAGCTTGTCTTAAATCTGTTCATAGTACATCTTATTATTATCTCAATCATAATAAAATATGCTGCTCAGTTTAAGAAATCTTGTTCTCAGACAGAATTGTGTTTTTATAGTTCCTACAAATATCCCATTTTTTGCTCATAAGTATACAGTATGTTTTTTTAAATACATTAACAAAAGATCTGAGTGAAGCTTCCATGTTCTCACCGTGTCCATGTGAGTTTCCTCTGGTTTCCTTAAAAACATGAATTTAAGGTACATTGGCTGCTCTAAATTGCCCTGTATAGTGTGTGTGTGTGTGTGGCTGTGTGATTGAGTGTGCCTAGCGATAGGTTGGCACCCTGTCCTGGGTGTATCTGGCCAGTGCTTGAAATGTTCTCCCTTGGATGGACATGGGGAACCCCACCGCGACCCTAGTAGAGGATTAGGAAGATAATGAATAAATCCATATGTTAAAATTCATCATTTATAAAAAAAAAAAAAAGAACTCAAAAACACTTTACTCATAAATTCTACAACTTGAACACAAAGGGGGGTGGTGGGGTTTGAAAATTGTGTTTTAAGGATTAGTTTTGATTTCAGCACCAGGGCTGTCCACTAACTTCAGTGGTTTCTGCATGTTCAGCTTTAATGCTATAATGTGCTCATTCACCCTCGTATCCAGATGAAACAAAAAAGCATTATTAGACTAAATAAATGTTTCTGTTTTAGAATATGAAGTTTCTAAATCATGAACATTTTTAAGACTCAATCCACACATAGTTGGGTATTTTTAAAAAGGGACATCTCCCCCACATCGTTTTCAAAAATATACACACGGTATAATAAAAAAAAAGGTTTTTATTCACATGAACCCGCACAAAAACGACACAGCTCCTAGATGGCAGTGTAAAATAAACCTCTAAGTGGTCCTTCTCCTGTGCCCCTCAATGCATTGTAACAATTTGGTTTGTAAAAAGAAACGAGCAAAAATCATCTGAATTAACATAGGAATCAGCACATCTCCGGTAGCATTCATTTCCTTCACATGCAAGATCAATAACAGTTGAATGTGTGACGTCATCGTCGCATTATTTGTTGCAGACGACATGATGAAGTCAGAATGCTTAAGCACCGGGAGTTTTTCAAAATGTCCGCTTTGCCTGGACTTTTCATAAATAATCGTTTTTGGTGATGTAAAACTACTTTTGCATAGAGATACTCGGCTCAAATGCATAACCATGTATTCTTTTTTTCGTGTGAGTTAATTTTTTTTCCATTATCGTTTATTATGGTTCAATCAACCTCCCGAGCCATATCTGCCGACCTAGGGCTTCTAGAACGGCTGTCTAACTGGACTTTTTCATTCATCAGGCTGCTATATGCAAATTAGTCCTTAAATCATAATTTAATTATGTAAACCTTTTGGAACATCCAAAAATACTATTTCCAAGTAGGCAGCAACAGACAGACACACAAAGAAAAAGCTTGACATTCCACTCGGTCACGCTGCTATAAAACTACGAATAAACTGTAGTTGCTAGGTTTTACACGTCCTCCACTGTCCGACTTACAAATGAGAGAACAACGCAAGTCATTAGTTACAGAAGAATCTGAACGTTTTTCTCATATCAAGTGCTTGTGGAAGAGATGTGTTTTGAGATGTTTCTTAAAATGCTAAATGACTCTGATTTACAGACAGTGTGGGAATGATCATTCCACCCTTTGGCAATGAGGAACGTTATGAAGTAAGAATTAGCACCATGGTGTGTTTGAATCACAGAGCGACATTCATTACTAGAGCGCAGTGAATGAATCAGGCTGTAATTTTGAAAAATTTAGTTGAGGTAAGAGGGGGCCTATCCAGAGATTTCCTGTAGGCCAGATTCAGTGCCTTGTTCTGAATGCGAGCAGCTACAGGGAGCCAATGGAGAAAGATGAACAGAGTGACATGAGTTCACTTGAGTGGGTTGAACACAAGTCAAGCTGCCTAGTTTTTATTCAGCTTTTGAGGCCTAATAGTGGAAGCTGGGAGATCGGCAAGCAATGTATTACAATAGTTCAGCTAGTATATCCTGTCCGGTCAAGAAAGGTCTGATCTTTCTGATGTTGAATAAAATAAGTTTTAGTGCCCTGTTCCAATAATTTAAGATGTGTGTCAATTGTAAAGCCAAGATTATGGACAGAGCCGATTGGAAAGCGTGTGGAGCCATCAATTTGGAAGGTCACGTCTTGAGGAATTGAGAGAGTTGCTGGAATTATGAGTAGCTCCGTTTTCACCATATTTAATTTGAGATGACTGGCCTTTGTCAGTGAGGCAGGCAGATATCCGAAATGAGATCTTGTTGTTTTCACAGGAAAAAGATAAATTAGGCTTTAGGAGTGTGTATGAATAGCATTGGTAAGGTAACCCTGACCATCCCCAGTGGTAACATGACCATTGATCATACCAATGGTAACCTGATTGACCATGCCTAGTATGGACAGGTACAATTAAAAAAAAAAGAGAGGGCCAAGTACTGAGCCCTGAGGCACTCCAGTGCGTACTTGGTGAGAATGAGAAACATCCCTATTTTTATAACACTTTGCTAGTCTTTCCAGTTAGATAGAATCAACACCATTCAAGTGTCGTTTAAGAGAGGCCTAGGGTAGCAACAGTTTTGTGCATTTACGCATGTAATTGACCTATGACTCATTCATTCATCATCTTCCGTTGTTAGAAAAAAGATTAAAAAACATTTAAAGCTGCTTTCTTACAAAATAAAGTGTTGTCAAGTGATGGAGCCTAACAAATCACTCATGACACAGAGATGCAGGGCTTAGTGTTATACATAATAACCTTTTACAATATCTGCAGTCTGTTCACATTATTTTAAAGTTAGGTTATACATGTCCTTTTATTAAACAGTTTATCGAGTAAAGTGTGCAATTAAGATGTTTTAGTAATACTTACTCTTCAAGTACCTAATCCTGATGATGTGTGAGAGTATAAAGACTATATTCTTACTTGTGCGGAGTTCATAGAATGAAGTTCATCTCCATGGAAGTTAATATTGAGGCCCATTTGTTTCCCAGCTTGTAGAATTTGGCATGTAGCATTCAGGTCAAAAACTCCTTTTTCACAGAACACGTCAATGTTGTCCACCTGAAGGTTGCCGGCTGCAATATGCTTTTGTAAAGCAGGTATCTGGACAGCTATAATGTTTTCAGTTGCCTCATCTAGAGTCTTACCCCTGGATGCATGCACACAAACACAGGCACACAACAATTTGGGCTAAACTCAGCAACATAATCACAGCTCAATATCGCTGCCAAAAACTAAAGTGATCTACGGACAGAATTATTTTTTTATTTTTGAAATGAGATCTAGCATAAGATTGGTACAATAATGCCATAGTGAATGAGTGCTGTAATAAATGTAAAAAGAAAAAAATATATGTAAATACATTTAAATATTTAGCCTTTTTTTTGTACATCCATAAAAAAAATATGTAAAAGTATTAAAAAATTGGGATTAGCAGATCATATAAAGGTGAGATCAAATGCATTTGCACATAAATAGTATGAGCATCAGGTAAAGGTGGGAAAAACACTGTTTAATTTAAATAATCAGTCTGTTCTTTTTTTAAAACAATAATGCAATGTTTGTATCTGTGCACAAACTAAAGACGTTTATTAAGGGCCTCTAAAAGACAGTTTATGCTCAGTAGACTGGAAAAGGTTCCAAAACCTATAGACAAAACCATTTAACAAGAGTTTGGACACTACCATCCACAATCAGATTGAGTACAAATGTACTTAACGTTTGCAGTCATGACCTAGAAGTAGCAAAACAGGTCCAAACCATGATACTACCACTTCCATTTTTTATCTGGAATGCAATGTTTTTTTCCCTCAAAAATAATACTTTTACTTAAATCAAAATTACTTTTCCACCTTTAGTAAACTGCAGATGGGCAGCTAGGTTCTTTTTGTAGCGCAGCAGCATTTTCCTTGCAATCCTGTCATGCACATTATTGTTGTTAAGGTTGATGCATCAACATTAATGTAAGTCAACGTGAGCGGGATTTAGTTGCTTTGGAAAACATTGAGTTATTTTCTAACCTTTTAACCACTCCTAGGGAGAATAATATTATCAATAGCATCTTGCAGCTGTGAGCAGTTGAGATGCAGCTCTCAAAGGAGGCGGACGATTCTCTCCCCTCTCGTGCTATCCTGCTTTAGCTCTGTGTCTCGTGCTCTGTGCTGGTTTCTCTGGTACAACTACTCCAACTAAAATGGAAGTAATCTATTGGTCTTTAAATGCTATTGACACCATCTTCTCGACGAGAAGACGAGGTTCGGGGGAGCCGGAGTGTCCAGATGAAATGTCGGCAGCTGGATATACGATGGACTTGTGGGGAAAGTGAGGAGTCGTATGCCTTTCGCAACTTTCAATTGTTTTGGCTACCCCTCTATCTTTAGACGGACTGACCTTGGACTGCTGGCAGCCGCTGGGAAGTAAAAACATTCCTACGGAGTGATTGTCGTCATGGAAACCTGCTGCTTCGACCCTTCTCCCCGCGACCATAAACTTTTCCCTAATACGTAAACACGCCTCCTCGGCCTACTTTAAACATGTGCGCTTGCGTACGTGCTGGAGCCCCTGTGATGTGATTATTGTGCTTGCCAGGGTGTTTTTTTTTACCACATGCCCAGATTGTGCGGGTTACTGCGAGTTTTTTTTGTCTCCCTTCTTACCCATCTTTACCCGTGGTTTATTATCTATTTCATACTGTGTAATGGGGCAGCGTGGGTTACTGCATCGGCACGCCCTCACTCCGGCGAAGGAGAGGGCAACACAATTTCGATTCTCGGTTGTTGTAAGATGTACTGTGGAATTGACAATAAAATATCCTGTAATCCTGTAATATGAGCAATTACTGTAGATTTGTGGAGTTCAAACCCCTTAGAAGGGGTTTGGTAAGCATTTGGTAAGACCTCAAGGAGTAAATTCTTCCTTGAGGTCCTCAAAAATCCCAAATGTTTATGCCATGATTTAAGATCAGACATGGATGAAGCTTTGATCTTTAAAAAATATAGGGCAACTACTGACACCTGTCATCCTATCGACCAAAAACATCTGACTCTTAACTGAATATGTGACGTGTTTTAGGTCAGATTTATGCAGAAAAATTCTAAAGGGTTTACAAACTTTCCTGTATATGCATTTAACAAAGAATGACTTAGATATGTGGTTATACTATAATAAAAGTAACACATTTCTTGCACTCATTACTAATCAATGCTAAATTGGAGTATTTAAGCAGCAGAATGCTTTGAAAAATATATGAAATAAGTTACAATGGCTGCATAGCATTTTGGCATGGATTCACATTGCAAAAACACTACCTCTGTTCATTTATATCGTACATTTAAGTAAAATGTTTTTTTCAGCTTATCCTAAGCTTTTATTTGTTGCTTTTATTAACCTAGCTTTGACTTTTTAACTTTGAAATTGGTATTGGTATGTAGACATAAAAAAGCCTTGTCACCTCCACCGTATATCTAGGACACCCAGGAGAATCGAAATATCGTTTCTCTCTCTCCATAGGCTTTATGAAGAGCTGACAAAGAATCTATAACATTTAAAAACAAAATGGAAAAAGGGAAATATTTATGACTTTTTACAAATTACATTTGAGGAAATGATGTAACAATTAATTGACCTTCATCTTTCTTGCAAATATCCTCTAAATAAATAATGTCATTTAAGTTTTAAAAGGTGCCTCATTCAATAGTCACATAATTGCATACATAAATTCTTCATACAAAAAATTTAGATGCATTCTAATTTGGAGGGAAATAATATTCCACACTTTTCACAGGGGAGAATTTTGGGGTTCAATTAGTTTTAAAAATTCTGACGCCTTAGACAAACCTCCAATGAATTTAGATGTAATAAAGTGCTCTGTGTTTTGAAAAATACTTAAAATGTGATTTACCTGGGTATGGCATGGGCTCCACAGTATGTTGAAGATATTCCAATTGGCATGGTTCTTCTTGCAGTGTCTATAACATTTAACATTTTGACCTCGCTAGTAAGTTCCAGCCCATATCCACTCTTGCATTCCACCAGTGTAGTGCCAGCTCTCATCATGCGCTTAAGACGAGATGTCAACTGCTGAAGCAAATCTTCAGAACTGGCTGCACGTGTATGTGTAACAGTGAAGTGAATTCCCCCGCCAGCCTCATGGACTTCCATATAAGTGGCTCCTGCTAGCTACATACACACACATGCGCACACGTCTTTTAATCACTGAGTTCTGGCATTTTATGCATTCCTATTGTCACAGGATAATTATAATTATTAAGCATCTGGGCAGGCATTGTGGATGTATACTTTGAGAAAGACCATTTTCTGTTTTCCACCATGACTAAGCCCAGTGCACATGACAAGGACATGATTAAATGATTTTGGTATGGAGAAACATTACAGGCCTGTGTAGAGCCTTGACCTGAACCATAAATTTGCATAAATCATAAGTGAAAGCCTTCCTACAAAAAAAATAGTGTTACAGCTGCAAAGTTTTGTCTTTCTGGATGAGTGTATAATGTACTTTATAAAACGGATATTCCTGTCCTTAAATCTGATTGGCTGAGCTGTTTGTCCAGCCGTGACATTATTACCAATAATTTACACCTCTGACTGCTTCATATTTGTATCAATACGTCATATACAATACATTATTGCTGTATTAATTGATAATTGCAATAATTGTACAAAGGCAGGCTGTAATGGACTAGTGACCTGATTGGTATGCTCAGTCAATTGCCACAACCTTATTTCTGATAAACTGGGCAGATTTTTAAACAACACAATGTAGCTCCAAGTCAACTACACTTCTGTGAAAACAACCTGTCCAGTTAGGAAGCAACACTGATTGTGAATCCATTTCACTTGCTGTTGTGCAAATGGAACAGACAACAGG
>JAOUQT010030386.1:0-11453 GCA_025769995.1 Xyliphius kryptos
GTTACTCTTACACAATATTAACATATTGTTCTTTCTTTTCGAACCCAAGCATGTTGAAGCGGCCAAAACTTGTTTTTATTTATTTCTTTTTTTGGTGGGGGTATAATGCTTAGGATATTGGATGCTGCAGTCTTCCTTCCATTAAGCTCTTTGTATAATAGACAGTCATCCATAATGCTGTTATCTGTAACCATGACCTCAGGGTTGGTTTACAAATGTTCTCCCAGCTTCCCAGAGCAGCACTTAGCACCAATTATAAAGGAGAAATCTGAAGCTCAAATCAGCTTTCTGATGCTCCACAATTCCACAAAAGAAAAAGAGATTGCTTTGATCTGAGTGTCCTTTGCATTAATCCATAAATCTAAGGATTAAATCTTTTCTGTGTCTTTAATTGTAAAATTTAGATGAAGAGGCATTGCTATTTGACCTGTTTGATCATTTAACACCAAATACGTCTTGATGTTTCCACTGACAGGTGTGAAGCCAAATGGAGGATGTCTAGACGCAGATGTCTAAAGGGTTCAAAGCACGGGGCGTCCACAGGACATTGTGAGGCGCCTCATGTGCCAGGGATTCATGTCTATTTGTTCTGGACCAAAAATGGTGATACTTACCTCACGCACCAGAATGGTGAGGTGACCGCTGAGGAACTCTCGATTAGGGCGGCAGAAGCCGTAGGTAAGAACTGTTGTTCGCCTCACAATGGTATGTGCATTTATAAATTTAAATGTGGAGTATTGATTTATGTTGATGTTTGTCATCCTTTGCAGAGATCACACCTGTTTGCCATTCTCTGTTCGCTCTGTATGACCCGTCCTGTTGCTGTTGGTTTAGTCCCAACCACAGATTCAACCCAGAAAACCAGTCAAGTCTGATACTTCATTTTCGTATGAGGTTGGTAAATGCGTGTTTGTTCATGTCCGGGTACATAATGATTTTAAATGCAGTTATTTTGTAAATTCCTGGCTAGGGCACATTTTAATAAACAGTCAGTAAAATCTGTTTTCATTAAGGATCTCTTAAAATGAGCATTACATCTTTACTGACCTTTTTAGCGCTAAAGTAATGGCAGTGAATCACACACTTTGATATCACATCTTTACTATATCATTGTCATTATCATATCATTACTATTATTTATTCTAATTTATACATTTAGTTACAAATTACTTTAAGGGGGAGGTAGCTCAGTGGTTGGGGTGTTGGGCTAGCAATCCAAAGGTTGAGGGCTCAAATCCCAGGTCCACTGAAGTTACCGATGTGGGTCCCTAATTGCTCCAGTGATTCTGTGTGTAGCCCTGTTTACACACATAATTAATTGGGGATACTTGTAAGTCGCTTTGGATAAAAGCATCAGTGAAACGACCAAATGTAAATGTAGAAACCACATGTAATTATGAGGCCAGTCATGAGCTTTTACCTGTGCTGCAACACATCTTTGGTTGGGAAAAAAGCTGATTTGTTTAAATTATAAGCAGATAATGTTAGTTAATCATGTAAGTGTACTATGGGATATTTTTTTTATGATTTCTTCAAATGTCAAAGACAAATCACATTTTTTAAAATATACTGTATATATAAAGGAATATCCTGATGTGTTTTTTTTTATGAAACAGTTAAGAAAGAAGAAGTGCATTTTCTTATTTTCCCCTTATCAGTTTACTTTAGATGCAAACTGTGCTTATGAAAAGGTGGCAAAGATCTCATTTTCATAATTTTCTTTAAAAGATTTTGACAACAAATGATTGTAGTATTTTTTTTTAAAATCAAAATGATAAACCGGCGGCACGGTGGCTTAGTGGTTAGCACATTTGCCTCTCAGCGCTGGGGATTCCCACTTCGAATCCCAATCTGGTTGGAGTTTCCATGTTCTCCCCGTGTCTGCGTGGGTTTCTTCCGGGTTCTCCGGTTTCCACCCACATCCCCAAATAAATGTGGATTCAAGGTAAATTGAATGCTCTAAATTGCCCTGTATAGTGTGTGTGTGGCTGTATGAGTGAGTGTGTACCCAGCGATGGATTGGCGCCCTGTCCTTGGTGTATCTGCCCAGAGCCCAAGACGATCTCCCCTGGATGGGCATGGGGAACCCCCCGCAACCCTCATAAAGGAATAAGCAGAAGAATGAAATGAATGAAAATGATAAACATTTCTAGCATCTTTTTGTTGAATGTATTGTACTGCTGTAGGTTTAGAGAACTGTTTCAATAATCAGGTTAAAGTTATATATTGGCTTTTCAGTAATGTGTTAACCTGCATGCTGACTTGTGATTTGCAGGTTTTACTTTCGGAACTGGCATGGGCTTAATGCAACAGAACCGATGGTGGGGCGTTATGCAGTCCGAACAGGGAGTGAGCAGAGTGTTGCCCCCTTACTCGAGATCAGTACATTGGAATATCTCTTTGCTCAAGTAAGTTATAAATGTATATAATGTACTAGCTCCTTTTTTATTTTTATTATTTTTTTATTGCTTGGGTATTGAGAATATTTTTAAATGGACACACTGATTCATTAGTGCTTATCATGTAAACTTGTGGTATTCCCTTTTTTTTATTTTTAGTACAAAATTAACTCTCCATTATATGCGAATGCAATTTCTGATGACTCACTAAAAATTTGGACCAGTCTAGCACTTGATTAAGCTCTTAATACACTTTACATTGCTCTCTTCAACTCTGCATATTGTGGGGTTGGCCGATTGCCTTCCAAAATTCAGTTGAGACATTATTTAATAATACATGTTTTGTTATTTGTTTTTATTACCTGTTCTACACCAGGGTTGTGAGCATTTTTACAGGCACGGTTTATTGAAGTCACTCAATGATTTGGTCATTTGGCAAGATAATTTTCTTCAATTCCTACTTCATTAAATTTTTCGAGAAGCAAAGCGGTACTGTGGGATCGAACATATCAGGCACAGTTAGGAAGTAGTGATTGTGGCACTGGCCGCAATCAGGGAGGGGTTGAAGGGTGCCTCGCGTCATCCCCTTCACTCTACTCGCTATCAAGATAACGCGCCAAGCGTCCCGCGTTTTTCCCCTCCACTCTCTACCTATGTACCAATCGTTATACGTCAAGGGTTAGGGTCATCCTCTCCACTCTATTCATGTGCCAATCGCGATGTAGACATGACACACGTCAAGTGCCTAATATAATAGTTTAGCTTGGTCTCCATGCTGTCTGTAGGAAATGAGAAAATGCTTACATTAAAACAAATGTAACCCAAAACAGCTATTAATTAAAAAAAATTTGCTTCCATGTGAATACATAAACAGTAGTGTCTTTTTGTTGACCTTTGTGTAAACCACCTGTTTCAATTTGTAATTGTGTCTTGTGGCTAACTGCAGGCTAAGTGTGAGTTTGTCAACGATGTGGTGTCACTGCACGATATAAGCGGGGACACGGCGATCAGTGAATTTAAGAACGAGAGCCTCGGCATGGCTGTGCTGCACATGTCTCACAAGGCTCTGCAGAATGGCACCTCGCTACAGGAAGTAGCTAAACAGACCAGGTTTGGGTTTTGCTGCACCTCACAGATGGTGATCTAATTAAGTCAAAAACATACTTTATTTCAACAAGATCTAAACTTCAAAACACATTGTTTTCACACAAAAGGAAATGGCTCTTGTTGAACCAGGATGCGCTTAACATTTTGCATCTGATTTGATCTTATACATCAATATGATCTTAATCAATTTGAATATGCTTTGAATAATCTTATTTTGGGTGCTGTGCATTGTATTAATCTGATTATATGGAACACAACTTTTCTCCAGCTTCCTGCGCTGCATTCCTCGCTCGTTCTCAGGCCACATCAACCGTGACAACATCTTGACCAAGTTCCGAATCCGGCGTGTGTTTGCTGACTTTGTGCGCAGCTTCCAACAGCATACTGTGGGTCAGGGCAGGCTCGGCACTCAGGAGGTGATGTACAAGTACCTGTCCACTCTGGAGCGTCTGGCTCCTCGCTTTGGCACGGAGACCTTTTCCGTCTTTTACCTTGACCTGCGGCCTGATGCCAGTGGCAGTGGCTCATACCTGAACGCCTCTCGAAGCCAAGAACCCCCAGAGGAGATCACTTGCACTCAGCCTACACACGAGATAATGATCTCTGGCACAGCTGGCATCCAATGGAGGAAAATATCGCCTCAGAGGGTAGGTTTTGCTTATGATTTTAATGTGCTTTTCTTGAGACTTGATCTAACAGCAGTTTGTTTTAGGCCCGGGAAAACAGTTACATGGGAAATGACTATTTGGATAAAAGAAAGCAAGGAAAGCAACAAGCCATACCAGAGGAAAACCAAATTCCAGAAAGCTGGAACTTTTTCTGCGACTTTCCAGGAATCTCGCATATTGCCATCACTGGGGCAAATGTTTGTATCAGCCAACAAGACAATGCTGAGTCGATGGTGAGTCTTTGAACTTTATTGATTATTGATCGATGCTGTGTTGTTGGAGTTTCTAAAAAACAGACAAGCTTCCCACGGTTTCATTTTGATACACTCAAGACATCAATCAACTCCAATATCAGAAATAAATCATCTATATCTATAAATGCTACAGCCCTGGCTGACTCACACACTCCTCACTAATTCTCCCACTTCCTGAGTACCTACAAGTCTTAAACCTGGCATCATAATTTCCAATCATGTTCTTTTTAAAACTAAATACTTCTCACCTTCCTACGTTTGATGGTTCGTTGGATATCGCCATCAAATTCGAGACCCACCAGAGTCATGTCAGGGTTTTCCCAAATACCGATTCATCTGAAACCTGGTTCCTTAATTCCCTATCGTGTTCTTGAAAAATGAACTGCGTCTCTCTTTCCTTAATTTGATGTTTAGTTTGATATCGTCATCAAACGCAAGTCCCCTCCAGTATTACATCGGTGTCTTCTCGAGTACCTGTAATGCTGAAACTTGGTGCCGTGATTACCTACCATGTCCTTCGAAAAATACTTATTGGTTCTAGCGTTCCTATCCTCTATTGTTCATTCGCTATCAACATCGAACGCAACACAAACCTCACTCTATAATAATACGCTCATTTATAAATATATAAACCATCAGTCATTCAAAAACAATTGCATTTCAACTTTTACTTTATGTAACTTCTTTACCATTGCGAAGCACGGGTGTTTCTCTAGTTAATTAAATAAAACCGATAATAAACTTCTTGTTACTGTACAAATAATATTTATGAAGTGTGATGGATTTAATGTTATTAATTGCATGATTGCACCAAGTCTTTAACAGATGTGGACAAAATAATAATAATAATAAAGAAGTTCTTTAAAGAAATATATAAGCTATTTCAGTTTTTTAAATAATTCATGTCTGCAGGGTCTTCAGGTTCTCTGGTGTCCTTTCACGATCCAAAAACATGAATTTAGGGTGAATTGGCTTAATTGCCCCTGTATATAGTGTGAGTCAGTGTGTGTCCAGCATTCGATAGGCGCCTTGTCCTTGGTGTTTCTGGCCAGCTTCTGAAACGTTTTCCCCTGGATAAGCATAGGGACACCTAGTGGGACACCTAGAACATGATGAGAAAAATGCATATATTTCAAGATTATCTATCCTTCATTTGCACTTTTCTGCTAACACTTTAATTTTCATATCTGCATATAAAATAACTGTCTAGTTATGTAATCATATAATCAGTTTTCATGTGTTTTACTTGTAATTTAGGAGTTGCGTTTGAAATCCAGTCTTGAGGCTCGCTCGCTGGTCTCGCTGCTTGACGGATACTTTCGGCTTACGGCAGATGCTCACCACTACCTTTGCCACGAGGTGGCACCACCCAGAGTGGTTCTAAGTGAGACCAACGGGCTTCACGGACCGATACTGTATGTATCTTTGAATTCATAAAGTACATGAAATTTGCAGAAAACCATGTGCTGATGAAGTGCACTGTCTCTGTAGAGATGAGTTTGTGTTACAGAAGCTAAAGAAGGAGTCTTTTGAGGAAGGTGCATTTATAGTGCGATGGAGTGTCCTTGACTATCATCGAATCATTCTAGCGGTTCTAGGTCATCCTCAGGTACCCGTTTTTGTTTTTATTCATGTTTGTTTATAATGTCCTGAAAAAATAGAAGAGAAAAATGTTTAATTAAATTAATGATTTGAATTTTGTTATATAATTAATAAAAAACAAGATTATTACTGTATTACTGCTTTTGCTGATGAATTATTGTGACAATAATAGTTTTTTAGGAATGGGCCAATGTTAAAAAATCAAATGAGGACCAAACTGTAATGTCTAGGTTCACGGGTTCAAAGCATCTTCAAAATTGCAGCTCATGTTTTGTGTTCCTGGTCTTTTGGTAAATGTACAGTACAGGCCCAAAGTTTGGACACACTTTTTTAATTCAATGTGGTTT
Source organism: Xyliphius kryptos (assembly GCA_025769995.1). Classification (NCBI taxonomy): domain Eukaryota; kingdom Metazoa; phylum Chordata; class Actinopteri; order Siluriformes; family Aspredinidae; genus Xyliphius; species Xyliphius kryptos. The sequence goes on from JAOUQT010030386.1 coordinate 6,378, forward strand.
TTTTTTTACACGACGATTTACATTGTAGATTCTCACTGAAGGCATTAAAACTATGAATGAACACGTGGAGTTATGTACTTAACAAAAAAAGTGAAATAACTGAAACATGTTTTATATTCTAGTTTGTTCCATAGCCATCCTTTGCTCTGATTACTGCTTTGCACACTCTTGGCATTCTCTAAATAAGCTTCAAAAGGTAGTCACCTAAAATGGTTTTCAGGTGTGCCTATAATGGTTAATTAGTATAATCAATTAGAATGCCAACAGTGTGCAAAGCAGTAATCGGAACAAATGGTGGCTATTTTAAAGACACTAAAATATAAAATGTTTTCGGTTATTTCACCTTTTTTTGTTAAGTACATAACTCCTCATGTGGTCATTCATAGTTTTGATACCTTCAATGAGAATATACGGTAAATAGTCATGAAAATACAGAAAATGCATTGAAATGTGTCCAAACATTTATACATACATACATTATTATTAATTTTTTGTTTTTTTGTAAAATGTATAAACCCAGTTCTAGACTTTACATCCCATCCTTATGCTTACCATATAGAAGGTCTTTAAAGTATTATTTTAGTGGTGTATTGTTTTTCAGTTCTGCAGTGACACTGATGCGATGAGGGCGTCTTAGTACAGCAGTGCTGCTATAGTTTCATTTAAACACTTCAGTGACATTGCTGGGATAGGAATAATGCACCAATAAACTGCAGTATGAACTATAGTCCACAAACAGATGGACTACTGTCTGTAGTTGTAGAACTACAAAGTCCATCTATGCACTAAGTGTAACTGATAACATGGAAAATAAGTGGATAAAAAAGCAAATTAAATGCTGTAAAAGTAATTGGTTGTTGTATAATGCACATCTTTGATGTTTTCTTTATAGGATGGACAGGGTCCAACACACAAACAATTTAGGATCGCGCAAAAAGGCTCTGTGTTTACACTGGAGGGCTGGGATCGAGAGTTCTCCAGTGTAAAGGAACTTACAGAGAGCCTTAAGACCTTTGTTTTGAAGTCTGGCCAGGACTGCTTCACTGTCAAAAAGTGTTGTCTTCCCAGACCTGCAGGTGAATTGTGCCTCAGTTTTCTTAATCATATCTTGAGCCTAGCACAATATTAATTTACCCTGAAGTTGTTTAAATGAGTTCCGGTTAGAGCACAGTGCAATCCAGTCAAGTTCTCAAACTCAAATTTTGTGCAGTTTAGGTGATAAATTAAAAATAGGAAGTAGTTTTTCTCAAAAAGTCAATACAAAGATGGCGTATCATTTCCAATGAAAACAATTATGTGCTCTACAATTAAACATTTCTTTCTTTGGAAGTAATTCCAAACCAAGAGTACAGTGAGTGCAGAACATTACTTCTTTATTCCTTCTCTCTCTCTCTCTCTCTCGCTTTCTCTTTTGTTTTTATTTATTTATTTTAGTTTTTTTTTTTATTCATTAATACTACTTTAAGGTGTTGGAAGTAAATATGTCTGTCTTAAAAAGAGGATATTTTTGGAAAAATTTAAGTAAAAAAAAAATTCTTATTTTACCTCTTTCTTTCTCTTACACTCACTCTCTCCTTCTTACTCGCTCACACTCACTTTCTCACTCTATATCTGTCTTGCTGTCTCAATCACATTCACTTTTTTTCTTTTACTCTCTCTCCCACTCTGTCACACTTACTCACTCTCTCTCTCTCTAAGTTTTTACACCAGAATTAATTTGCAGCCTGCTGTTTACTACTATAGAATATGCGCCACACTTTACATAAGGTTCTTAGGCCCTGATTTAACTTCATACAAATTTAATTCTAGATCTGATACAGTATTTCCACATGAAAGGTAAAATAGAACACCATCATCACATGTGCCATTTCCTCTTCACAAAACAGACACACACTCTCATACCCAGACATAAACTCTGGGGTAATTGTGGGCAATGGAACGACGGTATCTCTCCTGCAGTTCCCTGCATTTTAAGTCTCACATTATTTAATTGGTTTAAAAACTTTAGCATTTTATATATGTAGTGCAATACAATGTTTCTGATAAAGAATTTAAACACAATGTAATAAAATATCAACACAAACAACACTTTCCTATGCACCAAACGTTCGCTATGTTGGCTTTATTTATCTGTTAGGTTATTTGCTAAACCATTTTGTTCTCCTGTTGAGTGTATTGCAGTTATTTAGATTCCCTGACCATCAATACAAAATCCATCACCCGTTTATACTGATCATGTGTTCTTTAATGACAGTAAATTTTGCTAAAGCAGCAAATTTTAACTGCCAACCATTTAGTCTATTTACCTGGATTTTTTTCGTTTTTATAAATGAATTAAAATGACTTGATTTTGTGACGGATGTACACATTGATATTAAACTGATTAACAGTTGTAATGCTTTGCTCTGCACGAAAACTAATTTCAGATTCCACTTAAATAAAATATTCTCAGTAAATATGTACTCTAGCCAGCATGGGTATCAGTAAACCAGCCCTTTTAAAGCTTATATAATTGTTTTACCAAAAGTGCCTTTAGTTTTTAGTTTGCAGGTATGTCTTTAACTAAATCTCTATTTGGTTTGAGTAATCTGATTGTAGGATGATCAGAAAACATCCAGGGCATGTCTTTATCTGGGTTTCAAATAGTCATTGTGCATGTGAGCCAGTAATTGAAAGTGCATGCTCATGCATTTTGTAAACTGAACATTAAACAAGTTTGTAAGGCTTCTGTTCATCAAGACTAAATCCCTGTGTTTTTATGACATCATGGCACCAATAAAACTAGCCTTTAAATTATAGGCATAAATTCGGATTAAAGGCATTGGGCGCATTTAAGTTCATTACAAAGGTAAATAAGAGGAAGATGACAAACAATAAGATACAAAAGAATAAAGCATTACTCACAGTGAATAGTATTATTTAAAATCAGTAGATTAACAATGCCAATATGCCAAAAGCAAAAATGCTTTTCTTTTGTAAATGCATTAATACTTTAAGGCTTAATGAGAGCACGTTAAGGCAACAATGGCTAAAAAAAGCAAAAATGCCAATCTAGGAAAAAATCAAGTCTCAGTGAGGGAGTCTTTGGACGGCCTGAAATTTATTTCTGTGAATAACCAAAGATATACATCATATGCTTTAATTCATACTCATTATTTTGTATAGCGGCTCAGTTTAACAAATATTGTTTGCATTAAAGGTTTTAAAAATGTGTAAATCTATAGCAGTTATGTTTAGTCTGTAAAATATTGTGTTGGTATGGATAGTCTATCAACAATGGAGAAAAGAGCTTTATGGCAATCTGTGCAGCATGGCGACACACATGAGGTCAGGATATGGAAAGACACAACGTCATCAGAATTATGATGTCATACGCTTTTTACTTAAAACCCTCTAATAAGTATAGTATATATACTAAGTGCAATCCTGATTGTTACAGGTGGCTTGGGTTGCCTGTAATAATCAATTAATTTACTAGCAAACTAAACGTTTAAACTAGTAATATGCATACTATTTTTAAAGGGACTTTATGTTTTACTGCTAAGCTTTTGGCTGGTGTAGGAAACATGGAAGAATGCACAGGCACAGACAGACAGGCAATTAACACAGACCCAGTTCCAGATGAAATACTTTATCTCACCTGCCTTTCTGGCTCTGTTTCTCATTCACAAATGTGTGTAATCACAGCCCATGCATACTTTTTTCCAAGAATATTTAAAGATGTGCACAGGGTCATATAACGTGTATAAATCTGCCAGCGTCTGTATACAACTTAAGACGTATGGCCGATTTCTTTAAGCTATTATATTTTTAAGTTGAGATCATTCATAAAATTGGTACAAATCTCTTAATAACTCCTTTACTCAATCACTTATGGATATACAATTAGCACAGTTTCATAGATCTGTCCATGTATGGTCATCTGTTTCTGCTCAAAGATTCTGTGCTATGAGGTTGCATCTGAAGTCTTTGTTATTTAGTAAAGGAAATCATGTGACCCAAAACACTCAAATAGGTTAACAAATTAAAAGTACAAAATTCCACAAAGAAATTAAAACATGCCTCACACATACAGTTTTAATAAGACACATTTTTTTGTTAATGTGGATTTTTTATTTTATTTTTATTTTTTGAAGAGTAAACTATTTTTTGTGTGTGAAACTATGCTTTTTCTTAACCCCCTTTACAAGGAATGCCAATAATAAAGGTGAGAACTGTATGTTATTAACACCTTGTAAATGTCATAAAATGTCATTTTCAAGGTAAAAAGCTAAATCCCCCTTTAAAGCCTTAAAATGAAAAGAAAGCTTAAGAGCAACAGTCTCATGTTTTCAAGTATTTGAGCACCGTGTTACAGTAAATGTACTTAGTAGTATTTACAACTTTTAACTGTGTCCTGTTGGTGCTTGATTTATGTTTGTAGATTTCCTTCTGCATGGTATGTCTTTTTAATGTTTTATTTCTGTGTGCTGGTTTGCATTGCAGAGGTGTCTAACCTCCTGGTTATGAGACAGAACATAAATGGCAGTAGTAAGCCTTTGTCAGAAACCCTCAACCTGTGTCAGCTGAAATTCCATCAGATAAAAGACAAAGAGATCACGAAGGTTTGTTTCAGCAAGTATTATTTATCTTCACCTGAGTACAATAAAATATCAGTTAAATATGCAAAAAACTATTACGTCTATATTAATGTCTGAAATCGTTGAAAAGTAAACATCCTTGACTTTTAAATACCTGAAAGTTATGTTTTCATATACACTGCTAAATATATAAACAACACAAAACAACACAATGTATCTCAGTCAACCACACTTCTGAGAAATCAACCTGTCCAGTTAGGAAGCAACACTGATTGTGAATACATTTCACTTGCGAGGGGTACTTAGCAAGACCCCCCCCCCCCTATAAAGGAGTGCTTCTGCGGGCGGTGACCACATACTTTTTTTCTGGTGTCATCCTTTCTGGCTGCTGTTTTCGTCACTTGTGCGTTTTTTTGTCAGTTCTCTCAGACTAGAGGTGGTGTCTACAACCAGCACAAGTTGCTCAGGTAGTGCAGTTTATTCAGGATGGCACATC
>JAOUQT010030393.1:0-11453 GCA_025769995.1 Xyliphius kryptos
AATTACTATTTTTAAGTCGTATTTAAAAATGAAATTTGTGTAGGATTACACTTCAACAGAGTAAAGAAGCGACTGGAATAAAAAAAAAATGCAGCGCCTTAAATGCTTTTATTTTGAAATCAGAGGCGATATTGAGAGGTTGCGGATGCAGCTGAGCTTCTCAACAGCAACAAAACAAACTCTTCATTTCTTTAACTTCTTCTGTTCAGGATTCTAAAGACATGATTCCGTTTTAGTTCGTTGTTAGATCTTCCTGTAGCTTATGTCTGTCTCTGCGAGAGAGAGTCTGGTTTCATTCAGCTGATTCTTTTATTCTGCATCTCGGTTTTATTATTATTATTTTTATTATAAGGGTTTTATATCCTCTGAACAATGGCAGCGACAGCGACTCTTAACACAGATCACATTCTGTCTCGGTAAAACTTTAGATAATCAGTTACTTCATAATAATAAAATGATACTAAGTGCGCGTAAGAATGACGCTGTCTGATTTATAATCGATATTCATCTGATCACAATTATTAACTCATGATCACAAAGAAACATCACAAAAAGATAAATAAATCCATATAACGCAAAATAAATGGTCTAAAATAAATAATCTATGTAGTGCACAGACATGTAAAGGATTTGATTCAAACCTAAAAATAAAGAAGAAAGAAACCAAACAAACTGTTCATTTTGTTGCTGGAAGACCTCTGAAGGACTACGTGGTCCATGATGTACTATGAGGTCCCTCATGTACTACGGGGTCCATGAAGTACTCCAGGGTTCCTGATGTACGCCGGGGTCCCTGATGTACTCTGGGGTCTCTGAGAAGTTATATCATTTAAATAAAATACAACTTTTGGACATTTTTATAGCTGTTGTAATACGTTTGGACATCTCTGTGTATGACATTTTCTTATGTGGGTCAATTATTGTCTAAATGTTTTTTTATTAACTGCATTCTGTAATTTGGCCACTAGATGGAAGTTTTTGATCGTTAGAGAAACCGAAATCCTGTTACTCAGGATCAGAGATTACATTGTGGAGGCCACAGATTATTAACGATTTTGCTTTACATAATTGCATTTATAAATCAAACCTTGTTTTTTTTAATTAAATTGTATTTGTTACTGTTTTATAAAAGCAATAAGGCACTTGAGGTTGTGTAATGTTGTAAATAAATCACAGGAAAAAGGTGTAACTGTACTAAATAGGACCTTTTTCCTGTGATTTATTCACAATTATGCCATAACCTCTAGTGCCTTATTTCTTTATTATAAAGCTGCAAAAACTCCAAAACTTCTGTGACTGATGAATCATCGCTCTGTTTTTTAGGAGCTGTAACGTTTCCAAGCTGGAGCGACTGAACACTCGGGTGCTGAAGCTGCTGACGGCAGCGGTGCAGGAGGTGCTGGAGGTGGTGAAGGAGACGGTGTTGGAGTACCAGGACAAAACGGCTCGCACACTCAGAGAGAATGAGAGGCTGCGTGTGAAACTGCAGGATGCGCTGGATCAGCTGGAGAAAGAGCGAGAAGGTATTCAGTCCTAATCAGTGCAGCCAGGTCAGAGTTAACGGCAATGTAATTTAAAATTTCCCCACAGGGTTAATACAGAACTTTAAAAAACTTTCCAAATTTTGCAAGAATTAGAGGATGACGAGCGCTGACAGATTATTTCCTCTCGTGATGTTCTGTCTACACACTAATGGGGTGAAAAGTGGATTCCTTTAGCACTGCTGAGTCTGATTCCTGTGTACCACCACCACAAACACAGAGTGAGTGGCACTGCAAAGCTGGGACTCAGCTGTATAAATACAGCATAAATATTGCTGAATACATACAGGGGCACCAGTGTTTTTGTCGGTTGCTTCGGATTTTATCGGCGTGATCATGTCACGTGACCACTAGTGTCACTGTCCCTGTTAGATTTCTGTTGAAAAGTAAAAATGAAGTTAATACTTTACCTTTAGCGCCATCATGGTTTCCAGATCCAGCAGCCATCAAAAAAGATAAAGAATCTTATTGTAGCATTAATGTGCTTTCAAAACAGAGACTGAAGATGTCGAAAAGGTATTATTCATACAGATCAAAAACAGTAAGATTGATACCATATGCTACCTCCATCATGGATGCTGCACTGATTAGAGACAAGGCTCTGTAGTTCTATATACAGTGATTCTGACATCCCCTGACTGACATTGGTTGCTGGTTTAATTTTCTCTGGCTGTAAGTAGATTCCTAATCCTGCCATCATCCATCAGACAGTTAGAGCTTCAGCTGGAACTTAGGTTACTCACAGTAATGTTATAGAAAGACATACAAATTATAACTGACAGATTTGGGGTTCCACGGTTGTGCCGGACACGGTTTGTGGAATGTCAGTAACACTGTTTTGTTTCCATTTGCAGTTTCAAGGCTTGCCACAGTATCCCCACCTGCAAATCAGTCATTTTCAGAAGCTCATCAGAACCTCGATCCCTTGCTCACCTCGCCTATAAAACTGGATGTCCAAACACCTTCAGCAGTTCCTACATGCGATCCTGTGGTTAAAGCAGACACAGAACCAGAGGCTGTGTGCGACCTGAAAGTGGCGCTAACCCTCGCGAACGTTGATCCCCCCGGACCTGAGAGTGACGCGGGAACCTCCTCGGACACGACTATGAAAAGCAATGAGGATGGTTCTCGTTCTTCGAGCATTTTAAGCTGCTGCGTTAAAACCGAGCCCGTTCCATCCGAATGCTATTCAGACCAACCACCTATCCCTCATGTCGTTGTTACAGTAACTGGTGATGTGAGGAACACAGAACATACAGAGGAACTCGGGCAGGATCCTTCGGCCGTCTGTATGCTTCCCCAAACAGATGTGGCAAGCATGGGGCGGAGCTTAATAAACAGATGGGGTGTGTTGAGTGGGCTGGAACGGCAGCACAGAGAGAGGAATCACGTCTGCCTGGTCTGTGGGAAGACTTTCAGCCGCGTGGGGAACCTCCGCATCCATCAGAGGTGCCACACAGGGGAGAAGCCCTACCGCTGCCTGGTTTGTGGACACTGCTTCAGCCAGGCGGGGGATCTCAAGAAACATAAGAGGGTTCACACAGGGGAGAAGCCATACCGCTGCACACACTGCGGCAAGAGCTTCAGCCGGGGTGAGAATCTCAAGCGGCACCAGAAGGTCCATGCGGGAGAGCGGTTCCGAAAGCAAAATGTGTGGAAGAACCCTCACGGATTCACTTAATTCCAGACAGATTATAGATACCACCTTGATCCCTTTGTACTTTTTTAATGTTACTGTAAAAACCTTCACCAAGCTTTAAAGTAAACACGTTTCATTCTTTTGTAATATTCTCACATTTTACATCCTGCACTTTTCAAATTAAAGTTGCCAACACATTTAAACAGACCGTAACTAAGCAACAGAACAGAACTGGGACAGAACCACAGATCTACAATGAGGAACTGTATGTATCATTATCCAGCAGGATGCAGGCAACTTTCAAGACATCCAGTTATCTTGGTAACCCTGTTTATTTTTAACATGTCAGTTCATTCATTCATTTTCTTTCTCTTAATCCTCTACAAGAGTCGCAGGAGGTTCACCTTGCCCATGGGGGGAACGTATCGGGTGCTGGGCTGATACACCCAGAACATGGTGCCTATCCATCGCTGGACACACGCTCACTCACACACAGACTACAGGGGCAATTTAAAGCAGCCAATTTACCTTGATGTTCTTGGACTGTGGGAGGAAACCTGAGAACCTGGAGGAAACCCACGCAGACAAGGGAAGAACATTGAAAATCCACCCAGATTGGGATTCGAGTAACATTAATAAAATCAAGGCTATGTGAGACATTCTGCATCGCAAACAACATCTCAGTATCTTCTATACTAATATTTAAACCTTAATAATAATCCTAGAAATAAAAATATATTGTATCACAGAGGTCACTAATAGGCGGACCGCGGTTCAGAGCCAGATATTCACTACGGACCAAGTCCACTAAACTTTTTGTTTTTCACAGTTTATTTTCAGCGTCTCAGATTTTCTTGTCTTTACGGTACAGGCGTACCAATTACGTGTGCTGTAAGATCACCAGAGGTGAGAGGAACACAAGCGGGGAATAAACTGTGAAATCCTGTTAACTGCTGAAGTCTGCTGAGTTATTAACATTGCTTTGAAAATGCTAAATGTTGTTAACATATATAGAACGATATTTGTAATTTGTTTTGTAACAGTTGTTAATGATATTACTTCAGTATAAAGGATACGGAACATGAATCAGAGCACAAGTTAGACATTATGATGCTCTGGACCAAGTTTCCTCTAAATGGACTCTACTGAATTCTAATTAAATACTCCTGTTCTATACTAATGCTAAAACCTCACGGATAATTCTAGAAATAAAAATACACTCTATCACAGAGGGCTCTAATAGACCCAAACGTTGTTCACCGCTGACCCAAACTGATAGACTACTGATTTATTTTAAGCAGCGGGCTTCGCTATGCAGTAAACTCACAGACCAATCGTGTGCTTCTCAGCCAATCGAGTGTGCACAGGTAAGGTACGAAGCGAGAAGCAGCAGTTGGAGCATAAGCTGAGTCAAAAAAACGCTTCTTGCTCTTTCAGATGCCATGCTTTAAAAAAGTCAACAGCAAAAACAGTGGAACACAAGCGAGAAATTAACGGTTAAGATGTGAAATCGAACTAACATGAAGACCACCCATTTTTATTTATTTTTTTTCTCAGCAGGCACTTTATGATGCACTTTTTTTTAATTAAATCAATCTTTTTCTTTAATATAGATCCTGTTTTCACTTGAAGTCAAAAAAAAAACAGTTTAGGTCGAATAAATAATTCATTCGGTTTAGATATTATTTATATAATAAATATTGTTAAACTATTTAACAATATTTGTAATTTGTTTTGTAATCAGTTGATGAGATAAAATGCTACTAGAACTCCTAGGTTATTTCGGTATACGGTATACGGAACTGAATCATCAAATTATGATCATCTTGACATCGGCCTGGTAAAATTTCGTCTAACTGGACCCTACAAAATTCTAATTAAATGCCCTATCTCTAACAGATTTTATGTATTTAATAAAGTGATGTCACATCTCCGATTGAAAAAAAAATACATATAGTTTTTAAAAGCTGAATCATGTAATTCGTAAGGCGGTTATATCGCGGTATTGTTGGCAGCGGATCGTCGTAGCTGTAACGAGGAGGTGCGCCCTCCCGTGGCCGGGCGTCGTTCTGCAGCCGTGCGGAAGTGAAACACTTTCTCATTCGCTCTATTACACGCTTCCGACTTGCACTGAGTTTCGGTAAGTAGCAGAAGTTTGAGATAAAAAAAGACTTTAAACTTCAAACAGCGCCAATAGTTTTAATACAGCCGAGCGCGTGATGATGAGGGTTAACCGTGCGTGAGTTTAGTTCTGCGGTTTTTAATGATCAAGTTTGGTGGTTGTTGTTATTGTTGCTGTTGTGGTTGTTGACTGTTGTCTGATGTTCAAAGTCTGATAATGGATTTCTACCCCATGTAAGTTCGCCTCTGTGACGTCACCCTGGGCTTCAGCGCGTCATAAAGCAGCACTCATGTTCTGAACGCGACCTCGGAATGAAGCTCCATGGCAAACTTCTGCATCACTACCTGTCCTGTGGAACACCTGATAAAGAAGGATACCTGTACAAAAAGGTCAAAGTTTGTGGACACTTTCAGTTATTTTTTGGCCAGTTTAGGGGTAATCAAGCTTGCATGTTTTTGGAAATAAAATATGGATTAACTTAATTTTTTATAAATATATATGACATGGTACCATGCCTTTTGTGTAAAATATGTTTATCATTAACATTATATGTCCTCATTGTGTAAACCTGGACACATTTGCAAACACCATGCAAAACAATGATAATAAGTGGAAAACCTCACAAAAACTTGTTAAATACCATCTTATGAAAGCCGTAAAAAGGTCACCCATACTGGACCCTCATGCTGGACCCCCTGTGCAACTAACACCCTCCAACTCAACAGAAGTGTAATGAGGAGAAGCTAAAAATGGTCCACCTTTTCTTCTATTTACAACAGCCTGTAAAAAAAGAACTAGGACCAAAGCTGTGGCAAAATAAATTTAACTTTAAAATAAAAACTAGACCGAAGAAAATGCGGATGTGACTCAGGCTTTAATATCTGAGTCACACTGTCATGTCTATTTTGCAGCATTGGTGTGACTGACAGCACTGTGGTTTGTGGTGCAGCAGATCGTACGTCCAAGGTCCTGTGTCTGTCCATGCGAACGGCATGCGCAGGCTCTTTATAAACGGTGTCACCAAAATTCACAAGATTTGTAGGGTACCGTGTTGCCATTGGGGGGTAAAAAATCACTGACAATATGAATTTAGCGCCATTTGTGTGGTGAAGCACTTCAAGAAAGAACAATGCATTTTTATTGTTGAGCAAGAAAATTAAATTAATGAATGTTTGGCAGCTACAGGGGCGGCATGGTGACTTAGTGGTTAGTATGTTCGCCTCTCAGCACTGGGGATTCCCGGTTTGAATCCCGATCTAGGTAGAGTTTCTCCTGGATGGGCATGGGGAACCTCAACGCAACCCTAGTAGAGGAATAAGCGGAAGATAATGAATGGATTGATGAATAGATGGCAGCTACAGTTTGGTTTCTCATAAAACATTTGTATCTTACAGTTGTCAGATGCGCTTATCCAAAGCGGCTTACAAGTATCCCAACTCGTTGGGGGCGGAACACAGAAGGTGCAATAAGGGTTAAGGGTCTTGCTCAAAGAGCCACATTGGTAATTTCAGTGGACCTGGGATTTGAACCGACAAGCTTAAGATTGATAGTCTTAAAACCCTAAACACTGAGCCACCACACCCTTCTTCATGCGTACAAAATTAAATTAAGTCAAGAACTAAAACCTACTGAGCATGCACAGCAGAGACAGCTTGCTGAATGGATTTTGGAACAACAAATGGATGCCAATTTTTTTTAACAAATTCAACTTCAGCGATGAGGCTCATTTTTATCTTAATGGCTTTGTTAATCGCTGAAATGGTTGGGTTTGTGGTTTGCAATAGTGGAAATTTTCGCATTTTCATGACAATATGTTGTTGAGAGCTTTTGGAAATTTATGACTGCTGTGCCGAATTGATGGTCCGCAGCAAAACTCCTGCACACAATCTGCTTCGACGTTTTGTGATGAGCGACTCATTGTACGATGATCAGAGCGTTTCAGATCACTAATTGATCCAATAATTAATTCATTTATTCATTATCTTCCGCTTAATCCTCTGCAAGGGTTGCGAGGGTTACCGATGCCGATCCTTGGGAGAACATCTCGGCGCTGGGCAGATGCACCCAGGACAGGGTGCCAATCCAATCCTGGGCACACTCTCACTCACAGCCACACAGACAAACACACACTATACGCTGTCTTTTTTGTTTTCGTCAGCAACACTTTCAAATCTTGCGTGAATTTTGTGACACCCTATTTTTGGAGTCTACAAAAATAGGGTGTGAGATTACCCTCCACTCCACCGGTGTGAGATTACTGTGGGGTGTCAGGTTCTTCCAATATTCTGAAAAGCTTAATCTTAAAACCATTTAGAGAATAGAAAATCGGAGAACATCATGAAAGTTATCGTTGATTTGTTTAATAACCCTGTAGTTTTTAAGTCCAGTTATTCAGTAGATTCATGAAAGTGTTCTCATGGCATGTTCTCTTGGTACAGGGGGAAGTGAACACCTCCTATCAGAAACGCTGGTTCACTCTCAAAGGGAATCTGCTGTTCTATCGCGAGCGTCCAAACGAGCGTGAGGTGCTAGGTGTCATTGTGCTGGAGCACTGCGTTGTGCAGCTCTGTGAGTCGGACGAACACTTCGCCTTCTCTGTCTCATTCCACGGGGCCACAGAGGACAGTGGCCTGCGTACCTACAAGTTTTCCGCCAAGGACCAATTAAGTCAAGAAAGCTGGGTCAAAGCTTTGCACTCGGCTCAACACCGCTATCTCGCCCTCCTGGTCCAGGATCTGCGCCAGAAATATCTTGGTAAGTAAACTTGGCCTTTTAACAAGTAAAATTCACATATAATTTTTTTTTACCTGGTACACAGTGCGTCATGTTGGCTTAGCGGTTAGCATAGTTGCCTCTCAGTGCTGGGTAAATTGTAAAGTCAAGGTAAATTAAATGCACTAAATTGCCTCATATAGTATGTGTAGCTGTGTGAGTGGGTGTGTGCCCTGTGATGGATTGGCACCCTGTCCTGGGTGTCTGCCCAGTGCCCGAGACATTCTCCCCCGGATGGGCATCCTGTGACCCTTGTAGAGGATTAAGCAGAAAATAATGAATGGTACAGACATACAAAGTCATACACACATACAAGCACACTTTATTTTCAGTGTTACTGTATATCTAAAACAAATGGGAGAATCAAAATGTCATTTCTCTCTCACCGTAGCCAAAGCTTGTAAGTTATATTTATGTTTACATTTAATGATTGTAAATGTAAGACTAAAGCTTTTATGTGTTGCATATAAATATTTGTCAAACAGCAATTAATATACATATACTTGTAATTCATTTAAAGACAAAGTGTATGTGGCACATTTTCTAACAAACATAACAAAATGTGCCACATATTTGATGGAATTATTTGGATCAACTTACTTGTGAATCAGGTTTCCCCCCCTACATGAAAAAAATAAAGTCCAGATATGGGTCCATCCTCACTGATGATCATTGGTAAGCCTGCTTGAAAATCAGCATTAGCAGCAACTGTTCAGACTCAGTGCAAACCATCGGAATAATAGTGCTTTTTCTCCAGTGGATTACCTTATATTGTAATAATATAAACATAATGTGTGTAAAAAGGGTTAAGCATTAAGGCTTTAAAAAAAAGGATAAATCCTGGTAGAGCACAACAACCTTGAATGTGCAAAATGACAAAAAGTCGTGAGGTTTTTGGCTGCAGTAATTCAGTGTACGGTGCGACCCTCGTGCACAAATGACCCAAAGATAACAAATTGTTTAAAAAGTGGACAAAATTTGCACATTGGAAAGAAGCATCTGCTTTATTATGTAGCGTTCGTACCAGATGACTAACACAACTAAACTTGCTAAATGTTCTCCGGGATAAATAAAGTATTCTGTCTGTATATATCTGAATATGGGATGTGGAAAGCGGGACTCACACAATGGCTGGGACAGGAACAAGCTTTATTAAAGACAGTATTAACACTCAAACTGCCGCTGTTTGGCCAACGGAACTCGCCAAAACACATTCATCATTGGCTGCCACAGCTATGAACTCGCACAACCCTCACCCTCTACTGGGCTTGAGACACATGGACTATGGGGCCAATTTGGAGCTGTGGGAGAAAACCATAGAACCCAGAGAAAACCCACATGGACATGCAACGTGAAAACTCCACCCAGATCGGGATTTGAACCGGGAATCCTCAGCGCTGAGAGGCGACTGTGTTGATCTCTAAGCCACCGTGCTGCCCAGAGATTTGGTTTTATTACTAATAATTATTAACTTTTTGTCTGTGTCTTAAATTACCAACATCCTACTAAATTGTAGGTAAGAGTAGTATGTTTAGTATTCATCAGATTACTTACGGAATGTGAAAGTCACTTAACTGTTCCGACACTGGTTGGGGGTGGAAGGCAGAATTGAGAACATGAGGAAGGTAATTGTTGCCCTTCCTGGAGATTCTGCTATTGGTCTATGTGAAGGTATTTTTGGAAAGGAGAGAGAGGGAGCCAGGAAGTCTTATAGAAAATGTGTCTGCTCATCAGATTTGTGATTAACAAGAATCATGTCTGGTTTGGTTTCTAGACGCTGCCAGAAGAGCGGGAGTTGAACCGGTGGATCTAATGTCTTCGAAGGAAACCCTGCGTCATTCCCACAAGACCCAGCAGAGTGCAACGTCCAGTTCAGTCTTCTACTCGACCAGTGAGAACTCCAGAGAGAGCAGTCAGGCACTACAAGCTGTGCCAGCTTCCAGCAAGCTGGCTTACAAACGCTCCCCCAAACTCTGGCCCAAACGTCACGCGCAGGACCCACCGCTGCCCACCACTGAGTGGGTGGAGCCTTTCGATGACTTTATCCAATTACATGAGCACTTTGGCCAGGAAGTGAGGAGACTGATGGCGGAATGGCGTCAGAGGAGACAGGACAGGGAGCCTGTGCTGGAAAGGGATTTAATAGATTTTGAGTGAAAAGCCTTTTGCGTGGGTCCAACGGTTCAACTTAAAAATGTTGGCATAAGATGCAAAAAAAAAAACTAGTGTTTATAGAATTAAAATAAAACGTCAATGCTAGTTTAAAAAAAAAAGTAATATATAAGTAAACAACCAAACTTCAATATTTATGTTAATTTTTTTGTCATTCAAATGACGTAATAATAATCGTCCACTTGCAAATAAAAGTAACGCAGACCGGATTCAGGTGCATTGTTCTTGTTTAGTAAGATTATAGAGAAATATATATATATATATATATATATTTAAAAAATACAAATGTTGTAAAATGTATATTACATTTACATTTAGTCATTTAGCAGACGCTTTAATCCCAGGTGGCTTACAAATAAGAGAACAACACAAGTCAGTAGTTAAGGAGAAACCAGATACACTGTAGTATCCACAAACCTGAGCATTATCCAATCTGGCTGCTTTTTAAAAAAAATTATAGCAAGTGCTTGTAGGAGAGATGTGTTTTGAGAAGTGTAAGTGACTCAGACTTGCGGATAGTGTTGGGAAGATTGCCACCATTAGCAGTGGTGAACGATACATAGTGAGAATTAGTGCCATGGGGATACTGAATCACCGGGCAACATGCATCACTAGAGTGCAGTGAAGGAGTTGGATTGTATTTTGAAAATTACAATAGTACATCATAATATTAAGATAGTAATCTAACAATTATTGAACAATGAACAAGCACCAGGTGAAAACATCTGAAAGCTAAAGCTTATATAGTGAAAATTATTTATTGTTATATATCGCACAGCACGGTGGCTTAGTGGTTTGCGCGTTCACCTCTCAACGCTGGGGATTCCTGGTTTGAATCCTGATCTGGTTGGAGTTTCCATGTTCTCCCCGGTTATGCGTGGGTTTCCTCCAGGTTCTCCGTTTTCCTACCACAGTCCAAAAACATGGATTTAAGTTAAATTGAATGCTCAAAATTACCCTGTATTGTGTGTTTGTGGCTGTGTGAGTCAGTGTGTGCCCAGGTATAGATTGGCGCCCTGTCCTGGGTGTATCATACCAGCGCCCGAGAAATTCTCCCCTAGATGGGCATGGGGAACCCCACTGCAACCCTAGTAGTGGAGGAATAAGCAGAAGATAATGGATGGATTATAGATCACTCGGAACCTCCCCTCTCGAACCTGTCCACTCACTGCCTCCCAATACGCCAGTGTCTGATTTTTGTAAAATC
>JAOUQT010030408.1:0-11452 GCA_025769995.1 Xyliphius kryptos
ATGGGGAACCCCCCCGCGACCCTCATAAAGGAATAAGTGGAAGATAATGAATGAATGAATGAATGAATGAATGAATTTAATGTTTTGTGTTACAAAGAATATTTTATTTATGTTAATATTTAGCAAAAGCCCTGTGTCATCTTTTTTCAATTACAAAATGTTATTTTGTGTTTAAATTAAATAAATATAAAAAAAATCTGCATTGTTCCCGGCACTTTTTTGGTAAATTAATAAAAAATATATAATAATTATATAATTGTGGGATTTTCCTTATATGTTAGAATATAAATATGTACATTTTTCCTATTTTCACAAAATGTACCATCAAAATCTGTAATAGTCATCACTACAGCTAACAGAGTGTTCTGTGAGTAATTTGTGAGTTCATCGTTAAAACCAATAATAATGCATTATACTGGTATTAATTTCCACTCAAAGCTTAAAGATATTTCAAATCATTTGAACACTGGTGCACAGTTTCAGCATATGTCACCGGTTCAGTGTAACAGGCTTTCTCCTCAAATTAGACTTGCTGCTGAAAATAGAGCTCTCAGACAAAATTCATGCCAAACAACAGACACAAGCACCAACGATGTGCAAAACACTGTACAGCTACAGTTTCCAAACATGGCTCCTCAGACCTCCTGCACAGCATATTCCACCCTTATTTCTCTAAAAACACCAGCTGTGCTGCAAGTTTAGCCTTTATGTGACACGTTTTATTCGGCAATAAGAAATATCTATTTAATATATATCAGCTAATCAGGCTCCTCAATCTCAATTCCCCTGTGCTTTTGGTTGCGGGGGGTTTACCCGTCCGGGGGAGAACATTTTGGGCGCTGTGCAGATACACCCAGGACAGGGCATTAAACCACGGCTAGACAGACAGACAGACACACACACACACACACACACACACACACACACACACACATTATAGGGGAAATTTTAAGCAGCCAGTTCACCATGAATACATTTGTTGGATTTTGGGAGGAAACACTGGGGACAGAGAGAGTACATTATTTCCACAGAGGAGGTATTAGGGTGGGGATGATTGTCAGTACTGCAGAGTTACTGACATGGTGGTGGTGTGTGTGAGAACAGAACACCAATCAGACCATACAGGTGTCTGATCCACTCTTACCATCATCCACCACACTTCTAAAACCTACTCTGTATGGGTCCTGATCAATAAAGGAACAGAGTAAAGTGGACTAAGGACTAAGAGAGTATGTAGAGTATCTAAGTGGAAAAACAAGAAGCTGTAACCCATGCTACGAGTTGCACGTCAACTGAAAAGAGGACATCTGACTAAGTGTGGCCGATTCCGCAGCACCGCTGTGCTGCCCGAAAATTTTGATGAAAACAGAACTGAAGAAAGTTATCTCACCAAGTAGACTAGTATATATACAGACCCTACCAAAAAAAAAAAATATATATATATCGGGAAAAAGGGATTTTAAGAATTCCATCCAAAAAGTTAAACTTTTAGAGGTTATATATTCAGAGCCCACAATTTAACTTTTAATTTATTTATTTTTTACATAATTTGGGCTTCCAGCTCATAAAACCCACAAAAACAGGAATTCATAACTATTGAATACTGTGGAGACAGAAAACAGAAACCAAACTGTTTGAGGTCCAGTGTGAAATCCCCAGTCAGTGGGGGATTTCCAGTGCAATGTCCAGTGCTGGTAAACTTTGCTTTTTTAAATCAAGGACACCACAACAGTCTACCAGAATGTTTTAGAGCACTTTATGATTTTGTCTGCAGGAGGATCCATCAAACCAGGTTTTGGTGTTAGGTGGCCAGGTCCTGCTGGAAGATGAAATTTACATTTCCATACAGATCCTCAGCAAAAGAAATCATGAAGTCCTCTTAAACAAACATTCTGGTAGACTGTTGCGGTGACCTCAGATAAATTGTGGGCCCTGAATCCATAATCTATGATAGTTTAACTTTTTGAATGGAATTATGGAAATTACTCAACTTTTCCATGATATTCAAAATTTTTGGAAAGGGTCTGTATATATAAAGATATTACAGATTGTAGTCCATCAGGCTTTTTTGCATACTTCATCAGCCCTCTGTTCTCTAAAGGTCAGATACCACACAGGACCACCACAGAGTAGGCAGTGATGATTTTTAACACTGATGTGTTAGCACGAGTGGATCAGACACAGCAGTGTGCTGCTGAGTTCTCAAACACCTCAGTATTCCTGCTGAACTAAGAATAATCCACCAATCAAATGTGTCCAGTCACCAGCATCCTGTAGGCAACATACTGTGAGCCCTGTGTTACAACAGATCATTTACTGCCTCTATATGATGGGGCAATAAAGTAGAGGAATTACTAACACAGTAAATTGACAGTGTTTATAAACTCCTGCAGCATTAATTGGACCGGCACAATAATTGTTACTGCAGTACTGAGAATCATCCAGTACTGTAATATCATCTGCTCTGTGGCAGTACTGGGAGGTCCAAGTGGTGAGGGGTCCTGAGAGACCACAATGGTTAATTTTTGAACTACAAAAAGCATCTGTATAATAATTAGAGGATTGATAAAATGGACAAAGATTAAAAGGTGTATTGAATATAAATTATTTCAAATTCTATTTCTTCTTTTAGCTTTTACCCTTAATTTTCCAGAGGATGAAACAGTGATAAACTCATACATTAGCAAAGTGTTTTTTACACCGAATGTCCTTCCTGACAAAACCCTCACCTCTACCAGGCTTGGGATACACAGACCATGGGGACATTTTAGAACAGACAATTCACCTTAAATCCATGTTTTTGAACGATTAAACGGTTATTTTGTGAGGATAAGGTATCAGATTGAAATAATAAATAGTGAATTTTTCAATAAAACAAAAAGTGCTAAAACAAAAGTAATTAAATTCTACTTTTTTAAATAAATCTGCAAAAAAAAGTTTTTACCTGTCAAGATGGGGTGCTGAATGTACATTAATGAGAAATAAAATAAACATTTTTGATTTTAGCAAATGCCTTCAATTAAACATGGAGTGAAAGGGGTCTGCACATTTTCTGTACCCACTGTATTGGGGCAATTTAAAAAGCAAAAATTTTGAGAAGTCAATTTACCTTGAATCCAATATTTTTGGACAGTGGGAGGAAACCGGAGAACCTGGAGGAAACTCACGCTGACACGAGGAGAACATGGACACTCCACCCAGATTGGAATTTAAACCTGGATCCCCAGCACTGAGAGGTAGACGTGCTAACCAACCCCGCAAAGCAGCAAATTATCATTTTTAATTTTGTAATAATTCATGTCGTTTGTAATAAATATTATAAACATGGCATACATTGAAAAAATAATAATATAACCATTTTTACTTTTTTTAAAAAGAAATATGTTTGCACTGTAGTAAAGACCAATTTAAAAAAACACATAATAAATACTTTGTGTACAGTGAGGTACCCAACCTGCTGATATAAGGCATCTCCCAACATCGGTCTCTCAGTATCATCTCATTATATATGAATTCCACTACAGTAGATTTATTAGTCTGTGGCATGAGTGTCATAAAAGTCGGTTTAAGAAGCAGCTTTGTGACTCAGACCGAAGTGACTCATCAATCTTCCGCTGTGCTGGATTTGATTGCCATTTAAGAAAAACAATCGAGCTTTCTTTCTTTCCTTCTCGAGCAGTGGAGCATTTTTATAGCCATGTGGCATCAATTTGCATAAATGCAAATCTAAACCTTTTTCATATCAGCAGAGAGAAGAATGCCTTACTGTTAGTCGCCTAATGCTGTCCTTTATTTTGTTCTCTAAATGGCAGGCATTATTTGGGTGGTGGAGGATTCTCAGTACTGCAGACACTAGTGATGGTGGTGTGTTAGTGTGTTTATGTTGCATTGGTATGAGCGGATCGGATTAAAGAACGGAGACGGTGCGAATTGTAAATAAACCACGTGGAAAAGGTGTTGGGCTCGAGCAGAGTACTTTATTTATAATAATACACAATCTTGCCTTATTGCTTTTTTTTTTTTAATGACGCAGGGAGTTTCAGTCCAGACATTATTGACAATAACACACACCTCTGAGCGCTTCACTTTCATAGCAATGAGTGATATATACAATACATTATTTATGTTTGTTTTTTCAGGTGCTGGTTGGGGACACACACCTACAAAGACACACTATATGGGGCAATTTTGAGAAGCCAAATCACCTTGGATCCATGTTTTTGGATTGTGGGAGAAACCAGGAGAGGCGGACATGCTAACTACTACACCAACATTTAATAGTCTGTATTTAGATTTGAATAAGATCAGGGTGATGGTGAGACCAACAGCGATGATGAAATGACTAAACAAAGACTCAGGAAGCAAATCCGCTCGTCCTAATCACCGGCTGCATTTAGAACATCAGAATCTTGGCAATCTTCAACGTGGTTTAATGTTCACAGCAGAGCCTGGGGATTAATTATAAGTGACTGCTGACCTCATCATCATCGTATTTCAGCCCTGAGTTTGTTTTTCTCTCGTTCGCTCCTTCCTTCTGCTCCATCGTCTGCCTCAGTATTATACTGTTAATCTGAGCATGGGGCTTGTGGATTACTCTGCGATTACACAGACTGCTCTGCAGCAGTCCTCTTGACCACAGGGTAGCTCATCTTCGGGCAGAAATAGTGCCCCTCTGTTAATCCCTTGCCTTGCTCTCTTTGTAGCACTCTGCATTATTCAGCACAATCAGCAATGTATGTTTCTGCACATCATCCTGTGATACAGGGATTGAATTTGCATATTAAGGTTGCAGACATTCTATGTGCAAAAATATATGGACCCTTTGTTTACGTAGCTTAATGACATCGTGTGTAATCAATATTTTGAGTTTTGTCTTTGGCTTTTTCGAGGGATATTGTATATCAGCACTGAATAACTGATTTTTTTCCTGCTATGGGCCAATTTGTTTCTAATTTGTTTTGGATTTTTTGGGGCGGTACAGAGGCGTAGTGGTTTTCTCATTTGCCTCTCAGCACCGGGGATCCAGGTTCGAGTCCCAATCTAGGTGGAGTTTCCTGTGAGTTTCCTTTGGGTTTTCCAGGTTCTTACCAGAGTCCAAAAACATGGATTTAAGGTAAACTGACTGCAATAAATTCCCCCTGTATACTATGGCTCATTTGTGAGTAAGTGGTTGGATTGGTGCCCTGTCCTAGGTGTATCTGCCAAGCACCCAAAATGTTCTCCACTGGATTGACATTGGGAACCCTCCTGCGACCCTAATATGGGATTAAGAGATAGACAATGGATGGATGGACATTATGGAGAGGCACAGTGGCTTAGTGGTTAGGATGTTCGTCTCTCAGAGTGGGTTCCAGGTTTGAATACTAATTTGAATGGAGTTCTCATGTTTACCTCGGGTCAGCATGGGTTTCTTCTGGGTTCTCCGATTTCATCCCACAGTCCAAAAACATGGATTCAAGGTAAATTGGCTGCTCTTAATTGCCATTTTAATAGTGTGTGTGTGTGTGTGTGTGTGTGTGTGTGTGTGTGTGTGTGTGTGTGTGTGTGTGTGTTCAGCGAGAGGATTGGTGCCTGTCCTGGGTGTATCTGCCCAGCACCCCAAATATTCTCCACAATGTACATTAGATGGACCCCCCGACCCTAGTCCCTAGTATAGGATTTAGTGGGAGATAGTAACATGACCATGTCTTACACATCAATCACTGTTTCACTCACTACCTCTCACTCACTCTCACTACCTTTCAAGAAATGCTACCTTTACACAATCATTTTTTTTGAAAACAGTGCAGCAGGATACTTCTCGAGCCATTGTTTCCGCTTACTAGTCATACATTTAAACAACTAGTGAGTGCTGCAATTGCGGTGATCGTAAGAAGCCAACCCAATACACCCACTAGTGTCCGCTGAGTAACCAATCTGCAAATGTGCACCACTCACACCAGAATGAGAACAGTGTGTCCTTCAAGGAACTCCTATCCAAATAGTTAAGGACCAGTATCGGAAAGTGGGCACTTCTTAGAGCAGCAACAGCTGGGAGACAGTAAGTTATTGCAGGAGGGGATGATAGATGCAATCAGGAGCCTAATGAACTAGGTTTTAATGGCTGTGCAGCGCGGATAGGATCGTGTCACGCTGTAAAAAAATATTAACATCTGGTGAAGCTGCTGAGGATTAGAAACACTTTATCCATTAGAAGTCATGTCGCCACCACTGTGGCTGTTACAGATGTTTGATTTATTTGATTTTAGTTGTATTAGAAAAAGAGAAGACTCATCTCGTCTCCTCAAAGCCACATGAAATCAGCTGAATGTTCTTTATTCCAAACTGCTGCTCGTGCAACATAAAGCAGAGGTGTAATGTGCTCAAAGACAAATACAGGAAAAGTGCTAACCCCTCGTCTGGGAGAATAAGCTTAAAGATGCCCACTAATTGCTCTCTGTCACTATGATTGATAGATTAGAACAAGGGCAGTATTGCTCCTAAGTTAAGCAATTACATATACAGTACCAGTCAAAAGTTTGGTTTGTGGACTACAGTACATTCCGCTCCCCCCCCCCCACCTTACTCTGTTCTAATGGTCAGGACCCCAATAGTAGCACCACAGAGCAGGTATTATTTGGTCAGTGCATTATTCCTATCCCAGCAGTGTCACTGAGGCGTTACAATGAAACTACAGAAGCACTGCTGCACTAAAACCCCCACGCTGTCACTGCAGAACTGACAATAAACAATAGACCACCCAAATCACACCTGTTCTGTGATGCTCATGAACAATAGAGAACAAAGAACCAACAGGGGACGAACCAACACAAAAAAACAGATGAACTACAGTCTGTAACTGTAAAACTACAAAGTCCATTTATATGATAAGTTAAGAAAATATATACTTGAGTAAAAAGGCGTTATCACAGCACATCTTGGTTACTGAGAATAGTCATTCATTCATTCAGTAGATTAAATCATGTATTAGTTTATCATAAGCTAAACCCTTAACAAAAAGTAAACCATAAAGTAAACCAAATCTTTATAGCATTTAATTAATTTTCCAGACAAAAAAAAGTCATTTATCCCCAGCAAAGCCATTACTATCACCATAATGGCAGAACTTCTTGATGTGTTTTGTCAGGAACATACAAGTTTGCGTTAACACCATGCCAGGACTGAGACAACAGCCCCGGCAGCATCTGCGTCCTCCGATCTAAATCTAGTTATAATATCATTTCACAGCAATTGAAAAATCCATCGCTGTAAAGTGAGAAGGGGTATAAAAAGGGAGAACATTTCAGACAGCTGCCAATCTTCCCAGGGGTGAACTTCCTAAGGTCAACTCAATTGCTACATCTGGAGATCAGCAGCTTAATGAAATTGCTCAGAGAATATAGGTGATATCATGTGCTTTAGAGGAAGCGTTTCAACACTCACATCCTATGTCAGCCATCAGGATGAGAACGGGGGAAGATGATGATGCTCTGGCAGTGTTTTGCAATAGCTGAACTCGCAGACGAGACAAACCATTTGGTGTAGAATTCTGAAAGCTAATGTGAGAACATCTGTCCAGCAGGTAAAGTCTGGCCCAAACTGCTGATGCAACAGACGCGTAATCTCGTTCTCAAGCATCTCTAACATCGGCGCGACAGCCGAGTGAAAAAAATAAGAAAAGTAAAGTTTTCCAAAGCTTGAGAAAGGCACCATACAGACCCCGACCTAATGAAAGCCGTTGGAGGCGAGAGGCGGACGTGTAGTCATGATTCTGTGTATAAATGCATAAATGAGCAGAATTTGCACCTGCAGCACCAGACTGAGCATCCGTTTCTACATCAGCACCTACTGAAGTGCTCACTAACCAG
The DNA here is from genome assembly GCA_025769995.1 of Xyliphius kryptos. Classification (NCBI taxonomy): domain Eukaryota; kingdom Metazoa; phylum Chordata; class Actinopteri; order Siluriformes; family Aspredinidae; genus Xyliphius; species Xyliphius kryptos. The sequence continues at coordinate 7,848 of JAOUQT010030408.1, forward strand.
TTCCAATTAGACTACTTTACCCATGATGCATGGTGCTGCTTATTTTTTTGTTTTGTTTTTAAATACCAAATAAAATATTTAATGGGGGCATGGTGGCTTACCGTTTAGCACGTTCACCTCTCACCTGGGGATTCTGGTTCAAATTCCAATCTGGGTGGAGTTTCTATGTTCTTCCCATGTCTGCGTGTGTTCCTTCGGGTTGTACGTTTTTTCTCACAGTTCAAAACCATGGCTTTAAGGTAGGGCTGGGACGATATGGCCTAAAATCACTATTGGTTCAAATCCCAATCTGGGTGGAGTTTCCATGCTCTCCCTGTGTGTGCGTGGGTTTCCTTTAAGGTAAATTGAATGCTCTAAATTGCCCTGTATAGTGTGTGAGTGAGTGTGTACCCAGCGATGGATTGGCGCCCTGTCCTGGGTGTATCTGCTCAGTGCCCGAGATGTTCTCCCCTGGATGGGCATGGGGAACCCCTCACGACCCTCATAAAGGAATAAGCAGATAATGAATGAATAATGGATGGATGAATTTTGTAATGTTGGGGCGGCACGGTGGCTTAGTGGTTGGCATGTCCACCTCTCAGGGATGGGGATTCCCAGTTGGAATTCCGATCAGGGTGATGTTTTGATGTTCTCCCCATGTCCATGTGGGTTTCTCCAGGTTCTCCAGATTCCTCCCATAGTCCAAAAAACATTGGCTGCTCTAAATTGGCCCTTTATATTGTGTGTGTGTGTCTCAGTGTCTGACCGTCCAAACGCTCTTCTAAACAAAAAAAGCCACTTGTAGAGAGACTTCCCAAAAGCGAGGCCATTGTCATAGCAACAGAAGCATAATGATGTGATTTAAAGTTGCTATAAGGTTGTATATGTAGATGAACCAACTTCCTCTTTTCTTACGGTGTATATAAGCCCATGTTTTTTCAAGCTGTTGAAACAGGAAACCTTTGGAACTGGATCCCCAGCAGGACATCTGATGATGTGGGCTGCATTGTATCAGGACTGTTGTCGATATGTCAATGAAAGTTAATCTTAAACCTCATCCTGTGCCGCGTGGATGGAGTTCAGTTAGCAAATACCTGCCACCAACATGTTTACTGACTGACAGCAGGAAGGTCCGTCAGGCTGCAGTAACGTTTTATGGTGTTTGTTCTGCTGCAATCCTTCTTTCTTTCCATCTCTCTTTTTGAGCAGCTTCCTCCTGCTCCCTCACACAAGCACTTCCTTCCTGTCGCTGTAGTCAGCTTCCAAACAGAACACATAGGAAGCAGCTACACTGGTAAAATTAGACGTGTATATATGGGATGTGCTTTTATAGTCAGGGGACACAGAGAGACATTTTGATATATTGTTGTTTTAAAGGGCAGGTCCAGTTGTAAAATGGCTGTAGTGACACCATAAGACGCTTTAAATCAGGGGTTCTGAAGTGGACTCTGGTTGGGACTCATATGTTCTCAAAGTCGTGCCGCCAAAAATCAACATTTGAAACACTATAGGTTCTATTTAAGTTTCGCCATTGTGCCTCCGAAAATCATCACACATTTAAAGAGGAGGGTATGGTGTCAGAAAGGGTCCAAAAGTTTTGAGAAATTAAAAACTGTGGGAGGAAAGCGGCGAACACGGAGAAATCCCATGCGGACACATGATTCTGGGCACCATGGTAACCACCATTTTGTTTCTGGTTACCCTTCTATGGCGTCAGAAAGGGTCCAGAAGTTTTGAGAACTTAAAAACAGAATTCGTAATCAATTTTCTTCGTTGCACATTTTTTCGCTCACGCTTCTTATTTTGTCGCTGGCGCTCCTCTCTTTCGCCCCCTCGCGTCTAAAAATTTCTCACGTTCGATTTTTGTATTTAGGACCCGTTTTTACAGGTGGGCGGGATCTAGACAGTAATTGGCTGTTTGAGAAAAGTCCAGCCCACCCAGCCGTGGTACCCAACCGGCGACGTCAGCGAATCTGCGCGAAATGAGTTTTGTTTTTGAAAAATTAGTTTAGAGTTTGTTTACTTCTATCAGCTATTTTAATTTTCAATATTTTATTTTCCAGTCCCACTTTTTAAAATGTTTATTTAAAGCTTTTGGCCACTATATACGACGCAAACCGCACTATAGGAATGCCTGCCCCTCCCTAAACTATTGGAACCCGATCTCAGTTCTGTATTGTGTTAAACAGTTTGACCAGTGTGTTATTTGATTTTCGTCCTTTGTGGTTTTAACACACAGGAAGTGTGCAAGTCGACCTCTCGCATCCCTCTCAAACACCCAGCATGCACATTTTACTTTAAATTATTCCGTAATTAATCTGAATTTTACTGATTTTACTGTTTAAATTAAATCATTTTGCTGCTTTTAGCCATTTTTGTAATACTGAGACTCTCGTGTTTCGTCAGATTGTCTATAGGCCATTTATATACTGACATCTAGTGTTAATACTCCGTCATTACATCTCTATTTCCTCACGACATCGCATCGCGGTTTTGCTCCTAACTTCAAATGTAGCAGCTATTAATCTTCCAGGAGGGCTTTCTACAAGATTTTAGGATGTGTCTGTGACCTTTTTGGAGAATTTGAAAGGTCAGCCGTGAAAGAACCCCCTAAGTCTTCGAGTGCATCAATTTTAATCAGCCTTCTCAGGGACTGATGCTGAATGTTTTGTGCGTTTTTTGAGTTTTATATATTTTTTTAAATAAACTTTGATGTATGGATTAATTGATGGGTGGCACGGTGGCTTAGTGGTTAACACGTTAGACTGGGGATTTCCAGTTCAAGAGCCAATCTGGATGGAGTTTCCGTGTCCTCCCCATGTCCGTGTGGGTTTCCTCCGGGTTCTCCGGTTTTCTCCCACATTCCAAAAACATGGATTCCAGGTAAATGGAATGCTCTAAATTGCCCCGTATAGTGTGTGTTGGTGTACCCAGCGATGGATTGGCAATGGTTTCTGCCCAGCGCCCGAGATGTTCTCCGCTGGATGGGTATGGGGAACCACACCGCGACCCTAGTAGAGGGATAAGCGGAAGATAATGGACGGATGGATTAATTTATATGTAGCAGCCTGATGGAATGGATTCGGTAAGAATCCATCCAAAGAAAAAGCTCTTCTTCTAACTCCTCCCACAAAGTTAACATCATACACCTGTCTCAAATGCATGTTGAGGTGCTTGTGGCAATAGGATAAGGGTTAATACTAAATACTTATCCTGAATACTGTCCAAATAGTGCATGTATTCATTTACTAGAGGAGCTGTGTATAAAGCAAAAATCCTGAAGTGGTATCTGTGTCGCTGTGTTTTGATGATTTGAGTTCTTTTGTTGTTTAATGAATTATTATCATTGTTTTGTAGTTTATACCTTTATAAACTTGGAATTGCCCCACAAATTCAGGACCTGCTGGGAAAAGTGGACTTCACAGGTATAAAGTTTGAATCCTTTTTGCACACATTCTTCAAAATGTTTCATAATTTCTAACAAATCATACAGTTCAGCCTTCATTATACAAAGGCTGTCATTCATTCATTCATTTATTCATTCATTCACTTATTCCTTTATGAGGGTCGCGGGGGGTTCCCCATGCCCATCCAGGGGAGAACATCTCGGGCGCTGGGCAGATACA
>JAOUQT010030428.1:0-11451 GCA_025769995.1 Xyliphius kryptos
TGTTTTTGGGATGTGGGAGGAAACCGGAGAACCCGGAGGAAACCCACGCAGACACGGGGAGAACATGCAAACTCCACATAGCTGGGGATTCGAACCAGGAATCCCCAGTGCTAAGAGGCGAATGTGCTAACCACTAAGCCACCGTGCGGCCCTTCTTTTTAAATTGCAGATTTTAATTCACATTCATTTAAAAAATAAACACAACATTGAATTTGACCTGGAGGTCTCCAAACCTTTGTATAAAACTACAAACTGCCCCACAAAGGTTGGTAGGCAGCTTATGTGCAACAAATGTTTTATGCACTTATTGTCATACATAATCTACCACCTTAGCTTAATGTATTGAGTAAAAAAATGATTTTGTAATGTTTACTATTAATCAACTTCATTATTCCAAATATACCAGACCATAATGCACACATTGTTTGCACGTAAGATCTAAGTCGTATATTTCTTTTTGACGCAATACCTCAGTACACTATTACAAAATAAATAATGACATTATAATCTTTAGGATCAGATCTTAATAGAAGTTAATGAATCTTGCGCACACACGCATCGCATCAACGTCTTGTCGCGTTATCAACGCGGTTGGCTATTGGTCACATGTTCTTGAAGCCCCGCCTCCTGGGAAATTCCCCGATCGCACGTGGAGCGTACAAACAGAGCGGAAGTGATTGGCTTGTTTTGAAGTCACTTTGGATTTTAAATCTGAATCAGTTCAGCAGGAGCGCGAGCGCAGGTACAAACCCAAAATGTTTTTACTTTTATATATGTTAATTCATCTCGAAGTATTAGCAATTCACATCCCTATTTACTTTACGATTAGCCGTTTCAAAATAAAATATGCGTAAATTTTATATTTCGAAAGAACTAGAGCCAAAACAAGCGTTATTGTTCTGAACAACGAAAGAAAAAGCAGATAGTTTCATTTTTTGCGTATTTTTGTTGCTAACTCCTCAAAGTAAATAATCAGTCGTTGTATTATTTCGTTTCTAGCGCTCGCGATAGATGGCAGATAAATGCAAACAGTTTTGTGATAGCTTGTGTCTGATTTCAGGTTTGATTTGTTGTGATAAAAGCAAAGCATAAGTGTATCGTTATTTTGCATTTTACGACTTTATTATTACGACTTTTGTTTTTTTATGTTCGGTTGTCGACATGTTTTTTTTTCCGCACCCGTATTAAGACCAGCTTTAATTCTCAACTGTGATTGGACGCTGGGTTAAGCTTTACACTGATTTGATGAGAAACACGTCAACAAAGAGGGCGGGACTGGTAAATAAAGTCGTAATGTATGGAGTGACTGGTTGACCTACCGCTTTATAAGGGTTAACACAATTCAAATAATGTTTTTTTTTGTGATTGAGATCTAACAATTAATAAATAACTTATTTGACAAGGAATCCAATCTGATTAATTAAAAAATGAAGTAATTAAGTAAAACTACACAGTTATGTAAAGTATGACATTATAGTACAGCAATGCTACAGGAACTATAAAAAACACTGTGTACGAAACAATATTTTTCTTAACAGTTAAAGATAATTCAGAAATAAATTGAACTTTAATAACTGTGCAACTGTTATGTTTGCAAATGAAAACTTTTTTACATGTAAATAAAGTGAAATAAAACAATATATGATTATGTGTATTATTGTATATAGGATATACAAAAATTTGTGTCATCTTTTGTTCTTTTTATTTAGTTTTTTTCAGCTCGTTTGTCCACTGTGTGACAGTATGAGTGTTTTGGAGGAAGACGGGAATCCTTCAGACAGTCAGGAGTTTGCAGAGCTTTGGCAGAATCTCCTGTATGCAAAATCTGCACACACTTTATTTAATTTCTGTGTTCAGAATTAGTTTGCCATTGTGATAAAGAAATCTGTCATGTATACTCAGCTGCCTTATTTAATTTGCCAGGGACTGTAAATATAAACATATTCAATCAAGCATCAGATGTCATGTGCAGGTTTCAAACTAAAGCTAATAAATTTCTCTGGTTAGAGCCAATCCCATTACTGTCAAATGAGGGCTACAAGTGGTAGATTCATAAATGTCTTCGCCAAATAAGTACCCACAATTTGACCATTATAAATATATATTTTATATTAAGTTAAATACTAAATTGATTGGCTATGAATTTACACTACCTTACTTGCAACATGAATGTCCCTGGTTCAATTGCCAGTCTCACCAAATGCAATGGCTGATGTGACCTTGGGCAAGGCAACTAACCACAATTGCTCCCTGGGTACCATGTACCAAGGGCACCCAGGCAACTAACCACAATTCCAAAAAGAAATTATGGGTGCCATGTACAAAACTGGCCGTTTTCCGGGTACTTGTGCTCACATCACGTGTGTGTGTGTGTGTTTGTGTTTCACTGCATGGATGAGTTAAATGTAGAGACTCAATTTCTTAGGGTGTAAGTAGAGTAGGCAAGATCTTACACACGCCATTTACACATATCTGAATTTTGTGACTTTACTGCTCCCACATTTTTAATTTTTTTACTGTGAAAGAAAATCAGATAACGCTGGAAAAAACAATGCAGGTATAGGGAAAACTTGGTCTCCCTATATCTGCAAACACTGGTCTTTTTGCATGTCCTCCTTATGCTTGCATTTTTGTAGGGTCTTTAGCGTTTAATTACGCGTTCTTTGTTACACTATTTGTTTGCAATAATAGTTACACTAATTATAGTACACTATAATGAATCACAATTTTCACTATTTGTATGTGGTATGTCTGAATGCAGTTTGTTCCAGCTCTTCAGGGATTTTGAACCTTTACTAGGCCACAAACAGATCAGCCTTCTTGGTGTTTGTAAAATAAAGCAGTGCACCCACATAAAGCTGATTGTTTTGCAGTTGATTGAAGATACCAGACAAATTTCACTTAGTTGCATTTATTTTTAATGTCACAGATGTGTTTTGATGTGACTAATTTATTTACCTGTTTTGGTAATTTAGAAGTACGCAAATTAGTAAACATTGGTTCAAATCAAATTAGTTACATAATTAAAAAATGGAACAAGCAATGTATAGGTGTAGCTTCTAAAAACTTAACACTATTCAAACACTATCCTACTCTTCCTGCTGCTACTGTGTTTTTTAGAAGTGCAATATGTGTAATAATAAAGATTAAATATTTTGTTTTCTTTATTATGCTATGGCTCTGTTTTATAAACAACACTGTTGAATCAGTGGTTTAAAGCATAATGTGGTGTTAATTACTTTGTCAAGTTACATTTTAGTTAATGTTGTTTAATTGAGGATCCATACATTTTTACTGAATTTGCTAACTGCTTTTAACTGTTTTCTGATCAACACAGGGGACCCAGTGGGAGCTCATGGCCCAGCAATGAAGTAAGCACACAGACAAACGCACACAGTGCTGTGATCCTATGTATTATAATTACATTTTTTACTTTTACTCCGACTATGTCCTCATTATAACTTTATAATGATATCAGTGCAGCTAAAATGTTTATGAACCCCTGTGCTTTGGAAGTTGATGTTCAAAATGCTCTCATCTGCTGACTAAGGTCTCAGATTTAGCCATTTAAGTGAATAATAGTAAGGAAAATGTTCTCCCTACCTAAGATTTGTTATCTTAACTTTAGAAGTTTGTTGTTCTTTTTCAATGTGTTAAACCCAGCTGTGTTCAAGTGCTTTGAAAAGTTTAAGATGATTATTAAGAAAAAACAGCCAAAGAACGTCATAGCTGCACTACATTTATTTTTGTGTGTATGTGTGTTATTAGTTGTATTTAGGTGATAATCTGCTGGCAGATGTATTCCCACAGCAGCCCTCATCTTCTCCACCTTCCTCCACTGTCCCAGTAACCACTGATTACCCTGGAGTTCACCAATTTACTCTGCGCTTCGAGGAATCCAGCACAGCAAAATCGGTTACTTGCACGGTACGTTGCCTTTTCACTCACTTTAGATACAAAGCAATTAGCAATTAATTGACTAGAATTTGATCACACGAGACATATTCATTTTTTTGTTGTAAGATTGTACGCAATTTTCATTCATCCAAATGTGTCAAATGTTTTTTTATTCTCTCTTTTAAAATGGAATCGTATCACAAATTACTATTAATGTTCTAGTACAGCAGGCAACGGACACACCATGCTTTTCAACAGATTGGTATTGTGTACAACATAATATTTGTAAGAAACAACTATATTTTGTCTGCTTACAAAATTAATAAAAGAACAATATTAGAAAACTATAACATTTAATTAAGCACCAGTAAAAACTTAAATGCATCTCTGTTGCTGCCATTTCATCCATTTTGATTTGAGAATTCAAGAAACCTGTTAAATAACCTCTATAGTTAATGATTAAATAACAATCACTTTAGTGTTTGATCAATTACTAAAAACTGAAAAATGCAACAGTTAAGTGTGGGACTGGTGCAGTTTTGATAAGAAAAAAAAGTAGCTTTTTGAGTTACACAAGACACTCAGTATGGTTTTTTGTTTTGATCACACGGAAGCCTTAAGACCCATTACACAAAAAGAAACACTACTTTATAATGATCTGTGAGACAATTTTACATTACAGTATTTTTAGTATTGCCACCCTGTAGTATTTTCATTGAATGATTTTCTTTTATGGCTGTTATGATAACAGGCAATCAACTCGGTGGTTTCACTTTGGCTGTAGAAGTTTAAAATGCATTTCTATATAATTTCCATTAATACATAAGAGCCAATATTTACCTTTGCAGAAATAAACTACTCAATATTGTTTATAATTGACTTACTTAGCCAGTTAATTTCATTTAAAAGATCAAAAAGCAGAGTTTTTTCTTTACTCAATTTAAATAAATCTGTGATGTGTTTTGAGCTTCGTAGCTGTAATACACTATTAAAACACAATGTTTTTTAAATGCATTATTAAACACAACTTTTATTTTTAACATGTATAGAAGGTCCAAATTCTAATTAATAGAATGTTGTACTACATTTTTCCTTTTTAATGATGTAACAAGAACACAATTTCTCGCTTACTCTTTCTCACAATCTCGCTCTTATGTGCTCTTTTTTTGTCTTTTACATGCACACACACAAAGTAACATAATTTTATTGAACATTTAAAATGAAAATGAGACTTTTCAATCCTACCTACTGCTCTTCAATTTAGTAATTGATGAATTCTTTAGTGGTTGATTTCATTCACAGCGGGGTTCATGTATAGGCGCGGGTTTGCTGAACATGATCGGGCATGTTCAAGCTCTCAGGTTGTTCTTTACTCCAGCAGTGAAAGGGTTAAAAGATCCTTGTCCAGCCTACCTACAGCTCAGACATATAGGGATACGAAACAATGCAAAATATATTAGCCTGTAATTTAGCGCTAAGCTAATAGTTTAGTGCAATGGTAAAGGTGAGGGTAAGTGTGCATTTGATTTTTTTTATAACACTGGTAGCATTTTGCATGTTATTGGCCTACTACTTTAAGCTAATGGGATACTACAGAAGAAGCTCAGTTAAATAACTGTGCTACGTCTAATCTGATTGGCGCCATTTTAATGCTTTTTTACATATGAATTAAGCAAACTTCATCAACACTGGTTTCTATGTTCTGACAGACTAGCAAGTAATACTATAATCCTGGCCTGATATAAATGAATAAGATGCAGTAATTATTTTGTGATTATATCTGAAAATATATCATGTAAAGGCAGATGTTAAGCCATGACTAAAATATTCTAAAATTGGTGTGAATTTTTTAACACCAAAATAAATAGTAGTTTTAGTTTAAATTTTGCAGTACGTGGTTTACCAGCTTGGTCTGTGTGAATTTTACATGGATTTTACCAGATTTATGTAACAAAATGTTTTGGTTGCATTTTATAAAACATTTATTAAAAAAAAAATTTACCAAATAAAAAAAACTGTTAATGATGTGTAGTTACAAAGAACTTCTGATTCATTAAACAGGTCATACAATGCTATTTGTGACAAGCAGCGCACCTCTAACTGTATCAATAATTTTAGTGCTGTGCTGTGTAAACTGAAAACCCAAAATTCACTGTTTTTTTTTTTTTTTTTTTAGCTCACAATGAAGCACACATTCATATATTATACTATATTACATACTTTCATTACTGTTAATATAATAATAATTTATTAACAGTTACTACTATTAATCATGGTGGATGTAAGGTAATCATGATTGTAAGTGTACCGCACTGCTAATGTAGCATTAGCAAAGTATTAGCTACATTTTGCTATGTACAACCCACAAGACTTGATGTTATTGAGTTGCTGCATTCTGAAAAATTAGTCAATTTTAATGGTTCTCATTTGCAATGAAAGGTCATCAGGTAATAAACCTATTGAGTTTGTTTGGAATCTGCATTTCATTGAATATAAAAAAGGGAATTTTGTAGTAACATATTTTGAGTCTAGATTCTTAAAAACTAAAAGTTGTTGAAACCTAAAAGCTGCTATTATGCAGCTTGTTTAAAATAGGTGCTTCTATTATTAAGATTTTTTTATATAATGTGTAAGTAATTCTATTCAGACATATTCTCTATATCTATTTCTCCTTTTTACATTACTACAAGTCACACTTTTCACACAAATTAAAAAAAAATTGTGATTTCATATTTTCAGACAAGTCTTAAATTATCAAAAACCAAAGCCTCACTAGTTCAGATCATCAAAATCACTAATAATAATAATAATTATTATTATAATTAATTTGTTCACATAGTGTCTTATATTTAGCTCCAGAGCCAGCAGCCCATCAAAGACAAAGAAATCATTAAAAAAATACGAGAGCTGTATTAAGATCGCTGAAATCGGACACGTTTGGAAAAGTCACCATCCGCTATGTTCCATTGTGGTGAAAATTTAAAAAAGCAATGTAAGGTTATTGTGCTTACAAAACAGAGATAGAAGATGTCGATAAATTATGTGATGAAATAATGATAGTTTTACCATATAGAATTAAGTTTTTTTTAAGCACACATTGTGAAGTTTGCTATACCGAAATTGTGTGCATGCATGTGCTTTAGTGACTGAACAAACGTCTGGACTGACGACATGTCTGAGCATGTCTGGGCAACAGTCTTGGTTGGGGGGGGTTAGTGTTTGTATGCGTGCTTGTGAAAGACAGAGCAACCACAAAGGCAGCATCTTGGTCTTGGATCAGCTTTTAGTGAGACATTTGAAGACATGTTTCGTAGGTACGACCAAAGTAAGGATTGTGTATTTGTGTTGCTGTTTTGTAGAAATTTATTTATACTGCAGTTTATATTGTATGTGAATATGTTAAATCATTTCTGACCAAGCAGTGTGATTTTACATTTACATTAAGTAATTTAGCAGTCGCTTTTATCCAAAGCGACTTAGAAATTAGAGAACACAAGTCAATAGTTTAGAAAAAAACACATCTAAACTGCAGTACCATTAACCCTGTGCATTAATAGATCTGGCTGTTAATTTTTTTTTGTAGCAAGTATCTGTTGAAGAGGTGTGTTTCTTGAAAAAAGAAGTTTCTTGAAAATGTTGGGTGGGTGACTCATTGCTAGAGTGCAGTGAACGAGTTGGAGTGTATTTAGTAAAGATGGATGAAGGTAAGAGGGGGCAGCTCCAGCAACTGTCCTGTAGGCCAGAGTCAGTACCTTGTTCTGAATGTGAGCAGCTACAGGAAGCCAATGTAGAGAGAGGAGTAATGGAGTGACACAAGTTCGCTTTGGCTGGATGAACACGAGTCGGGCTGCGGAGTTTTGAACCAATTGTAAAGGTCTGATTGTTGAAGTTGGGAGACCAGCAAGCAGAGAATTACAATATTCGAGCCGGGATAGGATGAGGGCTTGGACCAGCAGCTGAGTAACCTGTTCTGTTAGGAAGGGTCTGTTTTTCCTGATGTCATACAGACTGAATCTGTAGGGACGGGCAGTTTTCATGACCTGATCTGAAATTTTAAGATTAGTGTCAATTAATAAACTAGCCGAGTCTGTTGGGGAGCCAACAATTTGGAGGGCCAGGTCATGATGAACCGATGAACTGGGATTATAAGTAATTTATAAGTTTTTGCCAGATTTAATTTGAGATGACAGGCCACAATCCACAAAAATGTCAGTGAGGCAGGCAGATATTTGATTTGAGATTAAAGGGCCGTCAGGGTAAAAAGCCAAATGAAGCTGAGTGTCAGCAGCATAGCAATGTTAAGAAAAACCATGAAGCCTTAATGACTGTGCCCAGCGATGACATGTATAATGAAAAGAGTATGGGTCTCAGTACTGAGCCTTGTGGGACTCCAGTAACTACTTGGAACCTTACTGAATCTAAAGCAGTGGAAAGGTCCAGCAGGATGAAGCTAGATGATTGAGAGTTAGTTTTGGCCAATTTAAGTGCATCAACCACAGAAAGCAGTGCAGTCACAATGGATTGACCACACCACAAGCCAGACTTCTTAGGGTCAAAGAGATTAACTATGGCATGTTTGAAGGAATCAGGAAAAGTAGCAGAGCTGAGAGAGGAGTTGTGTGTAGAGAAGTTACTGATGCAAGAAAAAGCATCTGTAACCAAGTCAGAGAAAACTGAATTCGAGAGCTTGCCAAGATTACAACATGCCTGTGTGGTCCTACGTACGACCAAGGGGGGTGGCGGAAGAAAAACAGGCAACTGAAGGAAAAAGTAATCTGACTCGGGGTGATCTGGATGCCTATTGTAGATCAGGAATGTGTCATGATGAGGTAAAGTTGATTGTAAGCTCGGTGAGTAGCTGAAGTACAGAGTAGGTGGAGGTCTAAGGTACGGCTACCTTACTAATACAGATACATATGCATCTATTAACACAGTGTACATTTTAAGAGCAAAAACCCTCAAGATGCCACTTGTAAAAAGCATTGTTTTGTACTTTTTAATTTTTATCCAATCTTTTTGTTACAGATTACATAATTACAACCAAAACACTTAAAATATTTGCCGCAGTTGTCAAGGACATTTTCACCTGTCAGTTATTTAAATTTTGAGAGGTTTGTTGTACTGAAAAACAGAAGTAATAATATTTCTTGAAGAAATATTTCTCGAAGACATTTACTCACCCTTTATTTTTCTCTTTCTCTTCATGTTGGTTTGTGTACATGCAGTATTCTCAGGAGCTGAACAAGATGTTTTGTCAGTTAGCAAAGACATGTCCAGTATTAATAGAAGTGACTTCAACACCTCCAGTGGGTGCTTTGTTGAGAGCTACTGCTGTGTATAAGAAACAGGAGCATGTATCTGAGGTGGTACGCCGCTGTCCTCACCATGAGCGGAGCACTGAGACTAATGAAGGTACAGTCCACACATGAAGATTCTAGGACTGATGTATGAAGAGTCAAACAAGTTCACTGCACGTAAAAAGTATATATCTGTACAGATTAATTATAACATGATCAGTGATCGACCTTTAGGTTGGTCTTTAGTGTCAGGACAGAAATGCAACAATATTTGTAATATTGAACTAAATGGTAGTTTTAAGGGAACAAATCTTTTAACAGTAGACAGCACAGAAAGCCATGATTTGATGCAAAAATTCTTATCAGTGTTTCAACTTTTATTAATTGCTGTAAAAGCATTTGATTATATGTAAGCAGTGTTGTAAAAGACAGTATTACAACCTCTAGGGCAGTATTGCTCTGTAGTACATTGCACATGTCATAATGGAAAAATAAGGCAGTTAGCAAACAAGGCAGAATTAAAGCTCTTTAGAAGTGTATTTTTGCAAAGAACTATAAAGGAACCGTAACAATAGCCAAGGTGCCAGTGAGTACAGTTTTATATAGCATTTAAAGGCACTTGTAAACTTAAGAAAACTCTTGACAAAAGAGGTGTGGCAGATTCAAATATCTGCCTAATATGACGATGCTTCTGTGTAAACACTACAAGAGCTTTACACATAAAGGGGGGGGGAAACGTTAAGTCTATAAGACATGTGATTCATATTCTTATCCACTGCATTTATCAGCAACATATGCAAGGGTTTTAAATTGTAAAGTCACGAGAAGAGTGTCTTTTTGTTAAAAATAAAACCTGCTGTTGCTAGAGGACCAGGCTGCTAGGTTTGTTCAGATTTTTATATAATTGTTATGATTATTTTAAGGGGAAATGCCGGCATTTTCTAAACCTTTTCTCTGTGTCTTTCTGATTAGGTCAAGTTCCACCTGGCCACCTGATGCGTGTGGAGGGAAACTCTCGTGCAATTTATATTGAGGACAGTAACACTCAGAGACACAGTGTTGTGGTGCCCTATGAACCACCACAGGTCTGACCGCTCTTCTTAAGTGTTACTGAAGTGAAATTACGTAGTTTAATACACTGGTGTACAAATCATGAAAGGCTAAAGTCAATAATTTCACATGGTATAATAATAGGGAATTTTACTTACACAGACATAATGAGCTTATCTGTCAATAAGAAAGGGTCTTGGTATAAAGGAATTTAGGCAATTTCAGAATACTTTCTCTCTATTGTTGGTTAGTAAATTTAGTTTTGTACTGGTTTGATTTTGTATTTTAATTATATTGTAAACTTTAACCCCCTTTGTTTAATTAAATTTTTTAATAGTATTTTAATCAGATTTTTTTATTTTAAGATTTTATATATAAGGATAATGCCACCAAATAACCATATTTCAATACTATTATTGGATTAAAAAAGATTTAATGGTTTCAGGTAGAAAAAATCATGCATCAAGTTGTTTGGTAGGCAGACTGAGAATGTGGACTAAAATTTTAGAATTGGTAACAACAGATTGCACAATTTTAGGTGAAATCGTGGTCTTTGACCATGATAAGTTGATCGGGCTAAATATTAGGACTGTTCAGGACTCTGAAGCCAATTATCAAACTTTAAGCTTCATGCAGCCACAATGTCAAAATCTGCCAATGATCGGCTTTATGTTGACATTGATCCAGCTACTGAACTTACTAACCTGTGTTCCTGTTTCTGTATGTGTGTGCTTTTACAGTTGGGGTCAGATTGTACTACTGTACTGTTAAACTTCATGTGCAATAGTAGTTGTATGGGAGGAATGAACCGAAGGCCAATTCTCACCATCATCACCTTGGAAACACAAGAGTAAGGACTGTTTTCTGTTGTTGTTGTTGTTTTGTAATTAATAGGGTAATTAATGATTTTTATTACCAGAATTATGAGTCTGTTGTGTTTGTTTATGTTTAGGGGTCACTTGTTGGGTCGGCGTTCATTTGAGGTGCGGGTGTGTGCATGTCCTGGACGAGACAGAAAGACTGAGGAAAATAACTCCAAGAAGCAGCCAGAAGACAAAACATCTGGAAGAAAAGCTCACTGCAAGCGCAGTGAGTCATTGTGTATTAAGGACAGGCTTTCTTAAACTTCTGTAAAATCTAGACCACTTGATTAAATTTTGTCTTCTCACCCTTATCACCAGAAAATGTGATTCAGTAAACTTTATAT
>JAOUQT010030444.1:0-11451 GCA_025769995.1 Xyliphius kryptos
CTTTGCGGGTGCAGCGTGTGGTGTAAATGTCTGTGATGGAGGGGAGAGACACACCGATGATCTTCTGAGCTGTCTTCTGAGCTGTCTTCACTGGGGGGACTTACGATCTGATACTGTGCAGTTCCCAGTGCAGTGCAGATGGACCAGGCAGGTCCTGGAGATGGGGTTTTCACTCTTTCAGGAGATGCATGTGTAGCTCAACAGGGTCAGGGATGACAGGGATGACCATTACATGATAATCCATTGTCTCTTCCACCACCTGAGCTGAAACATACCTGGAGGAACACACCCAAACCTCCAACCCAACGAACTCCACCGTGACCCCGGTCTCTGTGACTGCATTATGTCATTAGTCTAGTGTTTGATATGGACTATTAATGCCGTTCCCGTAGACTTGAACTCCTGCATACAAGCATGCACAGACTGTGCATATGAGATCATTACCTGAAATTTCCTCCTTGGAGCTCAGCAGTCGATCTACCCTAACATTTAACCTCGTCCACTAGCCCCAACTTGTACATAGAAATCTAACTTTATCTCGTAACAAAGCTGAGTCTGATTTCCAATAATTATTGTACAGAAATAAGCCACTATGTGATCTGTTGAGTGTTTTGCGCCATCTGCTGTTTATCTGCTGTAACTAATTTAGCTAATTGTCCCGGATTAGCTTTTAGTATTAAGTAGTATTTTAGTATTTACATTTATTTATCTATACTTACAGAGAATCAAATGTTAGCTTAGCTCTCTGACACGCTGGTGCCAGGAAAACTCCCTCCATCCGAACGACAGCAAGACCAAGGAGCTGGATCAAGACTTCAGGAAGCAGGAGACAATGTACGCCCCATCACCATCAACGGAGTCACAGTGGAGAGAGTCATCAGTCATCAAGTTCCTCTGGGTCCATATATTTGAGGATCTCACTTGGACAGAACACACATCATGGACTGTAAAAAAACAATGCCTATTTCTCCTCAGACGGCTCAAGAGGTTTGGCATGAGTACCTGTATCCTCAGGACATTTTACACGTGCACCATGGAGAGTATACTGACAGGCTGCTTCACCGCCTGGTACGGGAGCTGTACCGCTTTAGAACAGAAAGGCCTGCCGAGGGTCCAACTGCCAAACCTCCCAGACATTTACACTAGTCGCTGCTTGGGGAAGTCCATGAAGATTATATTGGTCTCCACCCACCCAAGTCACCGCTTGTTTTCACAGCTGCCAAGCGGCAGGAGGTATAGGAGCTTCAGAACCAGAACTAGCCGAGACAGCTTCTTTCCCCAAGCTGAACAGCAGTGGACAAGGACAATAAACTCAGCGACACACACATGCACATAACCCACTTCAATTTGCACTCCTTTCCCTGTCCCATTGAAAGCAAATGTCATGCTATTTCATCATTATTATTATTATTTTAATAAAATTTAATACCCGTGCCAATAATTTAGTGCAATGTGCTTTGTAGAAGATAAGAAATGTTTGATAAGTGTAAAGAATGAATGACTGATAACGATAAAAATGTATTTTTTGGTAAGAAACTCTTCGCACACCACCGTCACCAGTTTGGTAAAAAAATCTGATATGGAGGTTGATATGAGATTGTATATGAGGAAACGGTCATAGTGTGGACTCTGAAACCATCGGTCTGCCAAATCAGCAACACAACACACTGCACCGTCATTTATCACTGTGTAATATTTCACCAACTATTACACTTTATTACAGTCACAGATTTATTTCACTAGTCTCAGTGGGATGGTTATGTGTGTGTGTGTGTGTGTGTGTGGTCAGAAAATTACAGACAGACAAAAACAGGAAGAAATACAAATGGATACACACAGATTTAGACAGACAGAAAGAGAGGCAAATAAATACAAAGAGAGAGATAGTTACTAGAGATAGTGTATATATATATATATATATATTTATTTCTGTTAATGTTGATGATTATTGTTTACAGACAATGAAAACCCAACATCATTATCTCAGAAAATTAGAATATTTTATAAAACCAAAAAATTTCAAAAAATAATTTTAATGCCGATATTTTGTCCAACTGAAAAGTATGTACCTTAATGCACTCAATACTTGGTCGGGGCTCCTCTTGCAGGCATTAATCCATCAATGCGGCATGGCATGAAGGCGATCTGCCTGTGGCACTGCTGAGGTGTTATGGAAGCCCAGGTTGCTTTAATAGCAGCAGCTCATCTACATTGTTGGGTCTGCTGCCTCTCATCTTTCTCTTGACAATACCCCATAGATTCTCTATGGGGTTTAGATCTGGTGTATTTGCTAGCTAACCAAGCAGAGTAATGTGGTTATTAAACCAGGTATTTGTATTTTTGGCAGTGTGGACAGGTGCCAAGTCCACAATGAAATTTCCATCTCCAAAAATCTTGTCGGCATAAAATTTCCTGGAAGATGGCTGTGCTGACTTTGGTCTCGGTATAACACAGTGGGACCTTGATTTCCCCGACTCTGGTACCTTGTTTCTAAATGAAATACAAAATTTACTTTCATCTGAAAACAATACATTGGACCACTGAGCAACAGTCCAGGTAAGACGCTTCTGGTGTTGTCTCTTAGTCATAAGTGGCTTGTTACAAGACCAGCACACGGCTGGGAGGAGTGAATCTACAATAGACAAGCAGGGTGGTGTGAATAAATCAACTGTGGGAGCAATTGTAAGAAAACAGATCTCCCTCAATCTGGGGCCCCACACAAGATCTCATTCCATAGGATCAAAATGATCATGAGATTGAGGAGCAAAAATCCAGAGGGACCTGATGAATGACCTGCAGAGAGCTGGGACCAAAGTAAAATGTTGACCATCTCAGCACACTATGCAGAGAGGTGCCAGGCATGTCAAAGTGTCAGGCATGTCAAACACAAGATGGGCAGTGGAAACATCTGTATTGGACAGACTAGAGCTGTATAATGTAATGTAATCCACAGCTATGATAGTGTAGCATTAATGCATGATAAACTAAAACAATCTGCCCCATTTTGTTAAACCTTATGTTTAATGAACATAAATGAAGAAAAAAATTAACAATTAATAATATCTCAAATGGGTGGCATGTTGGCACAGTGTTTAAAACTGCCACCTTATAGCAAGATAGTCCAGGATTTGATTCCTATGTGTAGCAACCTGGGTCCTTTCTTTTTGGAGTTAGCATTTTCTCCAAATGTCTGTGTGGGCTTTCAGGGGGTGGTCCAGTTTTCTAAGACTGTCCAAAAACATGTGTTAAGCTAATTGGTGTCTCTAAATTGCCCTTAATGTGTGAGTATGGCCTACGATGGAATGAAAGCCTGTCTAGGGTTTATACCTGTGTTGCCAACGGGGCACCGGCTTTCCCATGACACTGATTATGATTAAGTGGGTATATAAAATGAATGAATGAATTATATTTAAACTTTAAATTAAAAATTGCCCATCTGTCTGCCATCCACAAGGTGAAGGATGAAGTTGCCAGTTGCTGTGGGTTCTTACATTATCTGTTGGCACATTACCCTACGTTTTTTGAATGAAATTAAGCCAATAAATGAATTAATCTGTTTAAGCAGCAGTCAATAAAGTAATTACTTGTTCACCATAACCGCTAGTTTTAATTAAAATCTGAACCCTTATAAAATCTGATGAGGCAAAGCTAGTGTGCTGTTTGCACTCTTCATTTATAAAGGACTAATCCATTATCTTGAAAGATGGCAAGTGTAATTTGTGTTTTAAAGCAGTGAGGTTATCTGTTTGCTAGTTAACACATTATACTGTATTTTGGCATGAGTACTACATTACATTAAGAAATCGAGAGGTAATGTAGGTAGTTGCATGTGTAGCTGGTCTGATTTTGGTCACATTCTAAAAGCAAGTTATTTCTCTAGATATTTTGCAGCATTTGAAATTATGTTCTGTAAGAGTAGACGTTTTTCCATTACCCTTACATTTGCGCAAAATCTAAATATCGATATAAATTTCGGTAGTGAAAAAACAAAAAGGTTTTTACATCCTCAGAGCGAAACCCTCAGCGGCGGCGTCCTGACTCTGTATGTATTGGATTCCAGATCGGCGTGCGATGCTTAACTGACCAGAGATTTTCGTTTACTGCAGCGGGAACATGAGTGTGTGCAGGCGCTGCCGTGATAACACACTGCTTCAGAAATGTGCGGCGATGTGGTAACACTCAGAAAAGATGAAGTGGAACGCGCCCGGCGCACAGTGGAGCAATCCCACAAATCCACTGGCCGTCTCTACTTTTAAACAAAAAATATCAGTGGAATTGATTCTGGCTCGACTCAGTCGGCTGCATGTGGGATGGAAGTGAAGTGACACTAACACGACGAATACCGGGGACCGGGCTTTACAATTTCGTTTGAACACAACACACCGGCTCCGGTTCTGCATGCTGCAGCGCCACCTACAATGTTTACATAATTGGAATGGTGCTTAAATCAGTCGGTACGTTCTCAGGTGTAGGTTAAGAGAAATATCCCAACCTGTCTGGCACCAACAACCATGGCACCAAACATCACATCAAAGCATTGTGATTACCCACCATGTACCTTGGACAAACTAAGGACCTCTCACCATCCAAAGGTCAATGGCGATCCATTTGACACATTCCTTATCATAAAGTACTCCCTTTTAAGAGTGACACACACACACCGGCTCGAACAAGGACAGAAAAAGAAGTGGGAGGCCCAGATGCACAACTGTGCAAGAGGATAAAAATCTTAGAGTGTGCAGTTTGAGAGAAAGACGACTTAAAGGCTGTCATTTTTCGTGTGTCAAACTCCTGTCTCCGGTCATGTTCATGTTCCTTTAAGAAGCTGCGTGCTCTCTGTAGGTTAGTCATGTGACTACGTGGCAATAAAAAGGAAATTGTACCATCAGTATGGCTGTGAAGTGTTTATGTTGGCCGTATACATTCTTATCGGTATCGAGGTGAACTGCTCAAAATATCGCAATAGTGATTTTAGGTCGTATCGTCCCAGCCCTAGCTGACAGTGTTTGTTTATTGTTGTGACTTCAGATGAAGATCAAAACACATCTAACGACCAATTTATGCACAAAATCCAAGTAATCTTAAAGGGTTCACATACTTTTTCTTGCAATTGTATACAATGGCATAAAGCTCGGTGAAATTCGTCTCATGGCGTCGTTCTTGGGGGCGATCTTGGGGCATGGACGGATCCCTCATGGTTCTGACGGCATTCCAAACTTCAAAGCTTTCAAAACGCACAAACTCGTCTTTGTATGAACGGCACACGCCGCTGCTGTGGAACATTGCGAGAAACAAAAGTCTTATACATTTTTATGTGAGTTTAATTCTCGTTTTGATTTTTTAATGCCCTCTTTTATCTGACCCACGCCAAGGCGCTGATTTCCCGTCCGTTTGTTTAATTTTCTGTCCCTCGTAACGCAACCTGTAGTGTTGCACTGAAAGGTTTGGGCCTCCATTATAAAAAATTGCCCCCTAACTTTCTCCAGCTCGGGCAATTTGCACTTGAAAGACTCCGACTCGGGATCAGAAACTTGTGATCATAGGAGGAGAGAAAATAAGGGAAAATGGCTCTCTTGCCTCCGTTCTCCTCCCTCTGGAGGCTGATTACTTGCCAGACCGCTCAGTCACTCCTCGCGTTTATCTTTCACTCACTCGCCGCCTTCTGTCAGTGCGGGGCGTGTATGAGTCGTATATTCAATTATATATGAAGAAATGGAGAACATGATGAAACTCGATCTGTGATTTAAATCCGAGAGTAAAAAAAAAAAAAAAAAAAAAAAAAAAAAAAAGAAAAAGCTCCTGAGTGTTACCTCCCGCTTTCAGTCATGTGACTCCACGGCACCAGGGTTTTGCATTTACATTTAGTTATTTAGCGGACACTTTTATCCAAAGTGACTTACAAATATCCCAACAAGGACCCACAATGGTAACTTCAGTGGACCTGGGATTTGAACCCACAACCTTCTGATTGACAGCCCAACGCCCCAACCACTGAGCGACCTCTCCGTGTTACCACTTTTGAGTTCAGGGTGCAGGTACATAGATGGTGGGGGGTCTTGTAGGTGAGGTTTTAAGTGGATTTTAATTCCGTTGTTTCTGAATAAAGCAACTACAATGATTCTTTCCGACTCTGGCATGTTTCATAAGACAGAATTTTAAAATGTACCTCGTTTGGGCAAAGAATAGTAATGAGGCACCGAGGTAAACTTTCCAATCACTCATCCTCATGCAACAAATTTAGGAAATTAAATTAGAAGTGTTGGGGATCCAGGTTCGACTCCCAATGTGGGTGGAGTTTCCGTCTTCTCTTAGTGTCTGTGGATTTTTCCGGTTCCCACAGTCCAAAACACATGGATTCAAGGTGAATTGTTGGCTCTAAATTGCCCCTATTTAGTGTTTGTGGGAATAATTGAGTGTGTGCCCGGTGATGGATTGGTGCCTTGTCTTGGGTGTATCTGCCCGGCGCCCGAAGCATTCTCCCATGAATGGGTATAGGAACCACCCTCCACCCCCACTCCCACCCGCATCTCTTAGTATAGGATTAGGATCAGTACCTGGAGAAAATTTGCAGAAATGGGTAAAACATGCAAACTCCACCCAGATCAGGGTTCGAATCTGGATCCCCAGTGCTGAGAGGTGGAGGTACACATCACCTCTAGTCTAATTTTCTTAATTTGTCAAATAAGGGGGCAAATTTGCAGAAATAAGGGGGCAAATTTGCAGAAATAAGGGGGCAAATTTACAGAAATGAGCAACACCCTTAACCCTGAGGGATTCTGTGTGTGACCCTGTGTTTTGACCCCAACCAAGTTGGGATACTTGTCAGTCGCTTTGGATAAAAGCATCTGCTAAATGACCAAATGTATGTAAATGTTCTACCAGCGACGTTCCTCTACTCTAAACTCAAAACCCACAGCAGCAGGTGTAGTGGAGTCACATGACTGAAAATGAAACTCCACCCCCCGGTGGGTGTCACCGCTCCAGGCATCATGTCTGAACCTGGTGCTTTGACTCCAACCATCCAGAACTTTATATTCTTAAAGGTCACTTTATATAAAAAGTATATAGACTGATCCGATGGTGTGCTTATGAACCGTGCGTCAAAATGTCGTTTATATACATTATAACTCTTTATTTATTCCCGTGTGTAAAAATAAAATGTGACCGCGTGCTGTCTGTTTCCGTACGTGGTCTCGACTCATTTCTTTTTCTTTTCCGCAGGGTCAGCCGGTGGGTCAGTGCGACTTCAGCAGACGGCTCCTGTGTATAGAGAAGGAAATCATCTTCCCTCGTTCTGAAAAGATCAAATCCGGACAGATCGACAAAACCAAGGAACCTTTCAGCGTCAGACACAAGCCGTTCTTTGACCTGCACGCCACACGGAAGGTAAGCCCGGGCATTTACACCGGGGGGTGAAGGGGGGGTGTCCCTCAGAGACAGAGACCCCATCCAGCTTTTTGGGGTTGTGTTTTCAGAATGCAGTGCTACCCTCTGGTTACCATGGTTCGCATTTTTACCCTAATTAGGGTTCCACTAGGGGGCACAGAGGCATGACCGGGGGGGGCCGCATAAATTTTACTGTGTTTTTATTCATTTATTCATTCATCCACTATCTTCCGCTTAATCCTCCACAAGGGTCACAGGGGGGAGGGTCCCCATGCCCATCCAGGGAAAAACATTTCGGACGCCGGGCAGATACACCCAAGACAGGGTGCCAATCCATCACCGGGCACACACTCAATTATTCACGCAAACACTATAGGGGCAATTTAGAGCAGCCAATTTATCTTGAATCCATGTTTTTGGACTGTGAGGGGAAATCCACCCAGATCGGGATTCGAATCGGGAATCCCCAGCGCTGAGAGGCGAACATGCTAATAATACAGGCCTCTGTTTTCCGTGGCCGTTTCGAATATATACACTGATTATTTTAAATTAAACCAGTTTTAATAAGAACGCAACTCTGCAGCCTGGTAAATAGTTTTGTGTTTTTTTTTTAACTCCTTGCTCAGTGCGCGTTTGTGCCCGCGGCTTAGAAACAGAGCGTCAATCAAACTTGACTTTATTTCTTATATTGTTATGGAACATGTCCGTCATGCGTGACCGTGAATCCTGTATGAAGGCGATAATTACGTCTATTTTCATATCGGACCGAAAGGCATGCCGTTAAAATCGACTCCCCAGTCAACAGAGTTCTTATAATATGGGATGTCTTGTTCCCATGGCAGTGAGGTAACTGCAGTGTGACACCGATGCCCTCTGCACCGGGTCTGGTTGAAACCCCGCCCCTCCTGCGTGTTGGCAGTAACCAGAAATTTGGATGTTTGTTTTCGTGATTATTAACCGGATTTCTTCATTTAAAGGCTGCATTGTGTGCATATGCATTGAATCTGATTCCTATCCCTGCACGTCAGTTCTCCGAGCGTATTCCGACAATGCGCCCTCTGTCTCGCCGCTTCATCTTCAGGGTCTGATCTTTCAGAATCCCTGGCTTTGGCTTTTCTCACGCATACCACACCAGCTCCATCACTCTTTTCTTTATTGTCGCGTCCCATTTGTCTTCATTTTCCACTACGAACATGTCTGGTCCAGTCGGGGTCTTGCGGTTGACCCCCTCCATGTGCCATGTGGCAGCTTTGGGGATGAAGTCATGACTGAATGTCCTCGTTACTGAAAGGCTGCCTTTATTTCTCCACCGTCCGAATTCAGGAGGAAGCGGACGATCTAATTGGCTTGCTGTCTTTCCTGTGTTTGGGAATTTCCCTTCGTGTCATGTACGAATGTGAGGGCCGCTGTCCTTCAGGGGTCAAAACTCTGAGCAGTGCAACTCCTAACGCACCTGTCAAAGCGGCTTCACTTTATAGAAGGAGGGTGTGAGGATTCTCCAAAATGGTGTTTTAATAAAACCTGTGAGGCGAGATGCAATCTGATGTCCTTCATCATTCTGAAACAGGATAACGGCCTGACAGCCGTAGATGAGGGGGATAAGTCTGTATTCGATTAGCTCGGCCCCCAAAACCGTATTAGAAACCTATTATCTGGTTGTGTAAAGAGGAGAACGGGGTGTGATGGAGAACCTTGAATTATCTTTTGCTCGGCCCATAAATGCCCTCTCACCCAGATAGCGATGTGAGGAATGAGGCTGCCGGTTGGACTGAGCTGCGAGGGCTATTCAGACTCACAGGCCACATGGCTGGATGCGCACTCGGCAGCACTTACACATGATTTGCAGTTTTGTTTGCCGGGTTGTTTCGTGCCGTCGTTGAGAGTCGGGTGGATGAGGGTTATTTGAGGATGATGGTGAATCTGAGCCGCGAGGGTGGAATATCTCACTCCGGAATATCTACGTGTTGCAAATTCAAAGAAGAAAAAGCCCTAAGTGGAGTATAGTTCTCCTAAAGTACTTCCACTAGTAGTCGAATTAGTAATATGAGTAGGTGTAGTAGCAGTCGTCATAGTATTTGTAGTTGTAGTAGTACTTATAGAATTAGTATTAAAAGTTTTAGTTTTAGATGGAATAAGAGTAGTAGAAGTAGTTGTAATAGTTATAGTTTTAGTAGTAGTATTAGTTTTAGACGTAGTAGTAAGAGTAGTATTAGTTGCAGTATTAGTATTAGAAGTACTAGTTTCAGTTTTAGAGGTATTAGTAGTAGTTGTAGTATTAGACGTAGTATTAATTTTGGTAGTATTAGTTTTAGAAGTAGTAATATTAGTTTAAATAATATTAGTTGCAGTATTAGTATTAGAAGTACTATTAATTTTAGTAGTATTAAAAGTAGTAGTATTAGTTTTAATAGTATTAGTTGCAGTATTAGTAGTGGTTGTAGTATTAGAAGTAGTAGTAAGAGTAGTATTAGTTGCAGTATTAGAAGTAGTATTAATTTTGGTAGTATTAGTTTTAGAAGCAGTAGTATTAGGTTTAATAGTATTAGTTGCAGTATTTGTATTAGTAGTATTAATTTTAGTAGTATTAGTCGCAGTATTAGTATTAGAAGTAGTATTAATTTTAGTAGTATTAGTTTTAGAAGTAGTAGTTATAGTTTTAGTAGTACTATTAGTATTAATAGAAGTAGTATTAGTAGATAATACTCGTCATTTAAAGTTTAGAGACAAAACATTTTATACTTTAAAACTAAGGAAATTCTATGTTAACTTGGGAAGAACCTGCAAAACACTCCACAGCGTTAGCAGAGCAGAGGCTTAAGAGAAGTGTTCTCTCACACTGCGCTCTGATGTTGTTCAGTTTCAGACGGTTCACATCAGCGTTGTTCCCGCGGTTCCTCTGCACCACCTCGGCTTTGTGAGAACGGCGTTATAGATATTTAGTTTATATCCATAAAGTTTTTAATGCATCACTGCGTTTGCTTTCTCAGCGAAAGTGAATGCATTAAGGCTGAAATTGGGTTTTCACAGAAAAAT
Organism: Xyliphius kryptos; assembly: GCA_025769995.1. NCBI lineage: Eukaryota > Metazoa > Chordata > Actinopteri > Siluriformes > Aspredinidae > Xyliphius > Xyliphius kryptos. The sequence continues at coordinate 10,420 of JAOUQT010030444.1, forward strand.
GATTGCAAACTTTTTTTTTTTTGATTTTTCCTTTTTCTTTTTTTTCCCTGCGCGTTCTGCAGACTGAAGGTCTGAAGGACACCAATCGTACAGCTGCTGTTTCACCAGGAGATTTCAGTAGCGAGAAAACGACAAACTAATGCTTCTTGGAAACGAGCTGGATGCTCAGTGAGGCAGAACCCGCTGATTACTCGCTCCTGAGTGATCCGAGCTTCTCGTTTGTTTTTCATGCTGCGTGGAGGTGCAATGTAAAACTTTGTCTTTTTTTTCTCCGATGCACGAGTTGACTGGTGTGGGGTGAGGAGACCGTGCTGAAGGGGTCATGGTTACAGACCCTGAAACCATACAGCTCATTAAAACCCTGAGGTCTGTCTGCAGTAACATGATGCCTGTAAACATTTAAAGTTGTTCCATCTATAGGTTTGTTTACATTAAAAGCAATGGATCACCACTTGTTTCAGGTTATATGTCATGTGATTGTCATCATCTTTACGCAAACCTTCTCAAACCATCTTATCAGGGGGCAAATCATGTCTCCAATGGGCCCCTCAGCATGTCTTTGGAATGTGGGGGGTAGTCCCACCTGTGAACAAAACTCATCCAGGCACAGGGAGGAAATGCAGCCTACACACAGAAAGGTTGTTTTTTTTCCCTTGCCCCAATCAGGAATCGACCCCAGAACCTTCTTAAATTAGGAATGAAACCTGGGACCTTCTCAAACCAGAAATTAAATCTGGGATCTTTTTAATACAGAAGTCAAACCCAGGAACTTTTTAACTCCGGAATCAAACCCAAGACCTTCTCAAACAAGGAATCGAATCCGAGACCTTCTTAAATGTGGAATCAAGCCCGGGACCTTTTCAAACCAGAAATTAAATCTGGGACCTTCTTAAACCGGGAATCGAACCCGGATCCTTCTCAAACCGGGAATCGAACCCGGATCCTTCTCAAACCTGGAATCGAACCCGGATCCTTCTCAAACCGGGAATCGAACCCGGATCCTTCTCAAACCTGGAATCGAACCCGGATCCT
>JAOUQT010030459.1:0-11450 GCA_025769995.1 Xyliphius kryptos
CATCAGCCAGAAAGGATGAGAACAGAGAAAAGGTCTGTGGTCACCACCTGCAGAAGCACTCCTTTATAGGGGTTGTCATGCTAAGTGCCTCTCATTTCTAACTGTTGTCTGTTCCATTTGCACAACAGCAAGGGAAACTGATTCACAATCAGTGTTGCTTCCTAACCGGAAAAAGTTGATTTCATAGAAGTGGGGTTGACTTGGAGTTACATTGTGTTGTTTAAGTGTTCCCTTTATTTTTTTGACCAGTGTATATTGTAAATATTAATATATGTATCCTAAATTCTTTTTCAGTTTATAACTTTTAATTTATTGGTTGTACATAATATATTTCATAATTGATGGATTTTGTAAGATGCTTCTAAATAAATACATTCAGTTGTAAAAATGAGTGTTCATGTGTAACTAGTAGTGCAGGTGTATAAATATAATGTTATAACTGTGTTTCATAACAAATCAGATAAAAAAAACACAATCCTCAATAAGTATCACATATAATTATGCTTTTAAAAGTAAACGTTAACTCTTGTAGCAATTTAGTTTTTTTTTTATGTAATGGCCAACCAGGGTCTGTGGCCGTTGTTGATAGCTGTGCAGGACATCATGAGAACTGGTCAGCTGGTCACCTTTCTGACGGTCCAGAAGTGTTACACATACCACACCAGCTGAAAGACCAAGACAAACCAGACACATATTTAGTTTTTTGCTTTTCATTTGGTGTAAATCAGAAATCTAGACAAAGAAAAGGGAAGTTTAACAACATTATCAATAATATAAATTGAATTAAGCACTGCTCAGTGTCTGTAGCTGCTTGCATACTGATTTACAAACAATACACTGTGTGTGCATAATTATTAGGCAAGAGGATTTTTATCATTTTATCATTTATATGTATATTTTCAAACGCCAAAATGTATAAACTTTAATGCCTTTCGGGTGATGTGCATTTGTGTAATGAGGAAGATTGTGGCCTAAGGAGATCAGCTCAGGCAAAATAGGCCAAAAAAGAGATTTAACTGACTGTAAAAAGTCACAAAATTCTTCACAAAAGACTTTCAAAGGAATACAGCACTGTTGAAATTGCTAAGATATTGCGGCGTAATCACAGAATCATCAAATGTTTTGTTGCAAATAGTGAACTAAGCGTGTTGAGAAAAACAGACACAAATAAACAGTCAAAGATTTGGGAAGAATCAAACATGAACGTTGCTGAAGAAAGGAAGCCCACTATGTAACTTATTATGGATGATACAGTATTTACACTATATAAACTTAAATATATGGACGCAACATCTTAATCATTGAATATGGGTGTTTAATATCAAGTTCTAAATCCACATGTGAATGAAGTCAAGCCATGCACTTGGGACAATTTTAAGTTTTCAATTTTGTGAAAAAAGTTACCAAAAGATTCTTTTTTACTTTCATAATGAATATCATAAAATCATTAGTTAGTGTGTTGGATTTTCAATTCAAAGTCTGCCAAAGTTATCAATTGTGGCCCTTGAGCAAGGCTCTTAAACCTAAGTGCTCCAGAACATGCAGTATTATGGCTGGTACTGTACTCTGATTTTAACAATTAAGGTGTAAGGTGCATAGAATGAATATGTGTACCAAATTATGTAATAAATGGGCAAAAGTTTACACAGACACACACTGAACTTCTGAAAACATTTCTTAGAAGTGTGGAAGTTAGTACATTTACATGCCTACAAGAAATCTCATCAATGGCTTCTAAAAAAATAATCAGATTTTAATTTGACAGCATTCCGTAATTTAATACTGGTGGCTGTAGGTTTTGTGTCCCTGGCCAAGAAGATTGTTGTAGCGTAGTGCTGCACTGTGCCGTGATTAATTAGGAGCAGGTACAGTAGCACCTTCCTGTGATAATCATTCAGTCAGAAATTAGACATTTTTTTAAGTTGTTAAATCTTAAGGGGCACATCAGAGTTTCTCGTGTCACAATTGATTTTTTGCTACGCCTCAAGCATTTTTCCCCAACTCATTTCCAGGTTCCAAAGAACATTCCATAATTTTGTGTTGGCAACATAATCATAGGTTTTGCTGTTAGGTACATGGTAACTTTCATCTTAAATTCTTTGGCCTTTTTCCATGATCCAGTGTACATCTGTGATTTTATCTCATATTTCTTTGCTTGCACATCTGGAAGTTTTCTTTTCATGTTCTCTTTTAATGTTATGCTCCCGTCCACGTTAAAAGATCATGACATTTAACATTGTCAGCAAAATTCTTCAGTATTTCACATTTCTTATCTTTTTTCTTTGGTACTGGGATATACTTCTCTTATATATTTTTTTCCTTATAAGAATATTTGAGACAAAACGTTACCTCGTAAATTACTCAGTTTGCACATTGCAGCAAAAACCGAGGACTCCATCTCAATATTGCGAACGCCTGCAGCATAAGCATCGGCCAGGTAGTTCTGTTTTTCTTCTTCAGTGTATGAACAGAAAGCCCCATCCAAACGAGCCTGACCTGCATCCACATTAACAATACAGTGAGTAATACAGCGAGTAATTTACTACATACGCACTATAACATGGATGTTTAATACAAAGGAGGGAACGTTACCTTCGTAAAAGTCCATTGTGCACATGGTGTTACCAATCACTGTGTTAAACTCTGATAGATCTTTACTACACTGTAGTAGCTCCTCTGCCAGGTCCACATCCAACTCTGTGCTCCTCACCACTGGTTTGCCCAAAATGATCTGCTCAAAACGAGGCAAGAACATGGCATCCACTGCCTGCTTGGTAACCACCACCGTGCCTGGTTCCAGGCCTGAGAAAATATGAAATAGGTGAAGTCGGCAGCCTTTGGGATTTCCATCTTCCCCTTTGCTTTACAATTCCTGCAATTTATAATCTGTATTTCAATAATAAATACATTGATTGTAACAAGGTTGTTATTTGTATTGTTAGTACATTATCCAAGGTCTAAGTGAATATGTAGTGTGATTGAGCTTTGCATATAATTATACCTATTCCACCTGAGGTTCCAATGCGAAATATTGTGACGTCAGTGCAACGTGCATGGTAGAGTAGTTTGATGAGCTCGTGCAGCATTATTGCGATTGAGGGGATGCCCATGCCATGCTACAACACACATAAATGTTAAAATATTAATGAGTTATTAATGAACCCTCTCTCCAGGTCAAAGCTGAATTCGTATAGTATTTGTACTCACACTGACAGACAGCACAGGTCCTATTTTGTACATGGCATAACGATCAGTGCCCTCGCAAATGTTCGGATACTCTCCTTTTGGATCCGATAGACCCAACTCCTTGGCAATGTACTCAATAAATGACTTCATCCTCCAAGGACTTCCACCGACACAAACAAACTAGAAATAAAGTAAATCCACTAACAAATTGAAACTTTAAAAAGGACCAAGAGAGCAACTTTACTTAAAAAGACAATCCTATGTATTTACAAACTCACCTTGACATCCCCAAATTTTGCTGGAAGGTCATGCGTAGCTGTACCCAGGTTGAGATGATACAAAATGTCTTCTTTCATAGAGTCCAAATGAGGATTCATCATGCATATTTTCCTGTAAATCACAAAAACATGACTTATTGATCAGGACCCACATAGTATTACCACAGAACAGGTATTATTTTAATGATTTTTAGCATTACAGTAAGACTGGTGTGATGTTTGTGGTCTTTTAGCGTGTGTTAAGCTGATTTGTGTGTTCTAAGTCAGAGTGTATCGGACACAGCAGTGAGGCTGGACTTTATACTGTATTTAATCACTCTGCATTGGGTACAGGTTAAATGCCTTACAGATGTTAAATCAGAGAGGGAAGTTCATTTGTTGCTGCATAGTTTGTCTGCAGAGAGACAATGAATAGAGGGTGTGAGACTAATGAACTTTCCATTGAGTGTATGTTTACATCAGAACATTTCGGGTGATTTTAAGATTAAATTTAAAACATTTACTTATCATTAGTAATGTAAACATTTGTCACATATTTTACTTTCATTAATTTTCTTCCGCTTAATCTTCTACGAGGATCGCGGCGGGTTCCTCATACCTGAGTGAGAACGTCTCGAGCACTGGGCAGATACACCCAGAACAGGGCACCAATCTATCACTAGGCACACACTCACTCGCACACACAGACTGGGGCAATTAAGAGCAGCCAATTTACCTTGAATCTTATTTTACAAATTTTATGGGGAAAAGTTTAACATAGAAAATTATACCCCCCTTTAATTGTTTTTATTTATGCAGGGCTACATAACTATTGTGTTATAACAATAACTACTGACTTGTGTTGTTTTCTTATTTGTAAGTCACTTTGGATAAAAGCATCTTTTAAAATGACTAACTGTAAATGTAAACACCATCACCAGTCTTCGGCAATAAAAACCACAGCCAAAAAAAATTTAAGAAATCATAAAGAATTTTGCATTGAATTGATGGGAATTATAACAAGGTCACCTCCAAAGATTATTTAAATTTACCATTCAAATATTTAAAAGCTAGAGGCAGAAGATCCGCTGTGGCGACCCCGAAAGGGAGCAGCCGAAAGACAAAGAAGAAGAAGAATTCAAATATTTAAAAGGCTGTTTTTGAATTAACCCATTTAAAACAACACACAAAGAGGGATGTCTAAACTTAGTACAAGATTAGTCCATTTAAGAATAAATCCAAATATTACATAACATGATACGACAGACTGATTCAGTAAGTAAGAGACCAAACTAGTTTGCCTTTAATAAAAAGTTGGCTTAAAGAATGCACTCCATTTCCAAAAATCTTCATACTAACAACGGAGGTTTACATTACAATATTGTTGGTAAAAGTGTTGATTCACTGTATATATTTTTCTTACCTAGTTTCTAAATGATGGGTTATTATTATAGGAACCTCATTCAACAAAATACTCATAAATACGGTCAAAAATTTTACAAATAATTTAATCATAGTTTTGCGGTAATTAATAAATGTGGTTTCTGTGCTTTGAATGGTGACGGTTGTTTTACAGCAAATTATTTAAACAGGAAGTCTGAATCATGGTTCATTTGAAATTTATTATTAACATTATGCAAGATCATTTTTCTAAAGAAGAAGCCATTGTCTATGGAAGCCGATTTCCACCACTAGGAAGAAAGAAAAAGCAAAAGTATATCAGAATACTGACTTTTAAATCTGAGATTAAGTCTGAGATTCAGAGTCAGAATTTTTAGATAAAAAGTTAGAATTATGAGATTCAGATAAAAGTCAGAATTCTGAGAATTTTGAGGTAAAAGTCAGAATTCTGACAATTTTGAGGTTAAAGTCAGAATTCTAAGTAAAGTCACAATTTTAAGATAAAACGTCAGAATTCTAAGCGGCATGGTGGCTTAGCGCTGAGAGGCAAACGTGCTAACCACTAAGCCACCGTGCTGCTCAGAATTCTGAGTAAAGTTACAATTTTAAGATCAAATCAGAATTCTGAGGTGGCTTAGTGGTTAGCACGTTTGCCGCTCAGCGCTGGGGATTCCTGGTTTATACCCCAATTTGGGTGGAGTATTTGTTCTCCCTGTGTCTGTTCAGGTTCCCTCTGGGTTTCCTCCAGGATTAAAGCGATGAATGAAATTCAGAATGGTGAGATAACAGTCAGAATTCGACAAATTTTCCTTTTTTCTTCTTCTTAGTGGTGGAAATTAGCTTCCATAATTGCCTAACAATCACAACTACCAAAATGTTTCATCTTCTTTTTATCCATTCATTATCTTCCGCTTAATCCCCTACGAGGGTAGCGGGGGAGGGTTCACCATTTCCATCCAGGGATGGACATTTTGGGGGCTGGGCAGATAACCCAAGACAGGGAGCCAGTGTATCGCTGGGCACACACTCACAAAAACTATAGGGGCAATTTAGAGCAGTCAGTCTACTTTGAATACAAGTTTTTGGAATGTGGGAGGAAACTGGAGAGCCCGGAGGAAACCTACGCAGACACGGGGAGAACATGTAAAAACCGGGATTCCCCAGCACTGTGCTAACCACTAAGCTACCGTACCACCCAATCAAAATTATTTGTGTAATTTTTAAATCTGTAATAGATTAAATGATAAACACACAGAAACAAGTACATAATGCTGTGTATGGTTAAGCAGACTTTAGGAATGCTATAGGAATCATTATTGGCTTTTAAGCTCCAGGAACACGGACGCATGGCTTTATTTGTAAACCTTTAAAAAGGCATTTACTTAAGTCATGAACTATAGATTTTTCGTACATGTTAATAATATACAGACAACAAATCAGTTAAAAAGAATGCGGTAAAGTGTGTGTTTAGGACTAGATGTACTCAAGATCAGAATAATTTATTGATCCCTGGGGGAAATTGGTTCTTTTGTTTCTATAAAACCTGATTATTCCCCAGCTAAAATAAACTAATAGTTTAGTAACCCATGGGAAAAATGGGTTGAATGCTAAATGTTTTACAGTATGACCATAATTGTTACAGTGACTTAGCAGAATGGCTCTGTGAATTATTAACCTTTTACAGTAGAAACAGGAAAATCCTGTCAGTTTATTGTAAAAACGATTCATTGTAAAACATTTAAACCTTATAGTGACAGCCAACCAAGTGTACAGTTTTACTGAGATATCGAAGAGACTTTTTACATGGAATACTGCGTAATCCATTCAGTTGTACTTTTGAGTAATACATGTAGTACTAAAATTGCTTAAAATGAACATTTGAATATCGTTTTAGTTTTTGCCGCCCACCTGTCACATTCCTCTGCGTTTTTCGACATAATTCCTTGTTGAACTGCTGTAACTGTAAATAAAGTGTAAACAGCAAATGCAGCAGACACCAGCGGCCGAGTGACCTTCCTTCCTCTGTTGCTCTGAAATCACTTTTCCGTATTAGTCAATTATACGAGCCATTCGAATATGTAAGTACAATATATATCATCTTACACGCAATTATAAAGCATGTTACCCCAATAAAAGTGTACGTAGGAATCCTATGTGCAGACCAAAACACCGGTAAGGATGCTCTTTTCTCGTGCCGTGTGTATTCAGTGTTACCTGGCTTTAACATTAACGCTTTCCCTCTTCGCCGACGTATAATGCACCGTGCACGTATTTTAAACCACGCCCAACTGTACGTATAGTGCACTTGCTAGTGCGTACAAGCTTTTTTTTATTACTGTATGTAGTGCACAGCTGGAGGGAGTGTGGAGCTGTTTAATATTGTGCCCATCCGGCTTCGTCGAAGGGGGTGCGTCACAGGGTTTCACGGTCATTTAGGATGCGAACAGCGCCCCAGCGAGGAACCAAATAATACCAGTTTTACACAGAATAAAACACAATAGATAATGTTCCTGCATTAGGAAATAAGGGCGTGTGCTTACAGTAATGCAGCTGCTGTAACTTCCTGCGTCACACATACATATGGTATAATAAAAAAAGTCTTTAATTTCGTAAATAATGTAAAACGTTAAAATACACTGAAAACCGTAATACACATTACACTTTTTTATTCTCCCTCATTTGTTTATTTCATCTATATTTCATTTTTTTTTTTTTGCTTTCAAATGATGTATGTTTACTTTTTATCCATTTTTTTTACAATCACTGGGCACACACGCACTCACACACTCATGCAGACTATAAGGGCAATTTAGAGCAGCCAATTTACCTCGAATCCATGATTTTCTGACTGTAGGAGGAAACCGGAGAACCCGGAGGAAACTCACGCGGACACAGGAGAGAACATGAAAACTCCATCCAGATTGGGATTTAAACCGGGAATCCCCAGGCTGTGTGATTGTGTGTGTGTGTGCCAGGCGAGGGATTGGCGCCCTGTCCTGGGTGTATTTGACCAGCGCCTGAGATGTTCTCCCATGAATGGGCATGGGGAACCCAAGTAGAGAATTGACCAGAATATAATATTTGAGTAATAAGGACAGAAAGGACAATGTAAAAATAATGTTGAAATTATACATATACTTTTATATATACTTTGAATACACTAACATGCTGCAATAGAATTAAAGCATGTATGACTTCCATGAGCTTGAAGGACTGCATCCATACGTCTTGGTAATGACTCCAATAACTCCTGGAGCACCTTGATCTTCCTTGCTTTCAGGAACTTTGACATTGAGGCTAAAGAATCCGGCTGCAGAATTTGCCCTCTCTTCTGGCTTGGACAATAATGAGCAGCAAGAATATCTCGATACTTTAGGCTGTTGATGTTGCCATCCAGTCTGCACGGCTCTTAGACACCCTCATACTGAATGTAACACCAAACCATTATTTTTCCTTTACCAAACATGACTGTTTTCTGGGTGAATTTAGGGTACTTTGGGTATATTTGCGGTGATTGTGATGCAGTTTAACAGATGTTTCATCAGACAAGTGAACCTTGTCACACTTCCATTGTCCATACTTTCGGCAAACTTTGGGCCTTGGCGAATGCAACACAATTGTTTTTTGTATTTTGTTTAATGCCAGTTTATGAGCACTAATTCGGCCATGGAGACCACTGTGTTTTCTGGTTCTCATGTAGTTCCACTGAGTGTCGAAGCAAGAAACGCTCCTTGTCATGAACATCACCAGTTTCTTGGAATAGTTGTCTTATCCTCACCACTTGACACATTAAAAATGTCTGCCACCTTAGCAGCAGACTTGGCCTTTAAGGACTTTATGATCAGCACTTTGGTTGGTAAATAAATCTTTGGCATGTTGTCAGTTCACATTGCACTTCACGTGAAAGTCTGGTGTGCTAGGTTTCCTTTTATACACACTTGGGAATGCGTTAATTACATTATTTGTTCCAGGTGACACTCTAATCTGTGATTGCTTGAATCATTTAAAGACATGACAAGATTTGTCTTTTCACAAGAAAAGACATGTCCTTTCACGTTATGTCTATTTTGCCTACCGTGTTTACATACAGAGGAATTTCTCCTCCACATTTAACCCATCCGAGCAGTGAAATACACACAAATACACACACTGGTGAAGTGAGCACACGTGCCTGGAGCGGTGAGCAGCCCTGTATAGCAAATGGGGTTAGGTGTCTTGCTCAAGGGCACATCAGCCATAGTACTTGGTGGGACTGGGATTCAAACCAGTGACTTTCAGGTTGCAAGGCTGCTTTCTTAACCGCAAGCCTGACTGCCCCAATTTGCACCCAGTTATAAAGTAAACAATATTTTGTAACAGTTGATTGATCACAAATAAATGTTTATAACATTTTAAGTTAGAATATCCTTATGAAACAAGACTTTTGTCAGGGACTGTATAATATAAGTTATTAATGTTCTTCATAACTCCCATCCATGTTGAAAATAGAAGACTTCTGTTTAATGGACATTTCTGACAACAGTCAGTTTTAGAATGTTATAAACACATTTACATTTCACAAAATAGCAAAGTTTTATGTTCATGAAGCCATGTTTGAAATCCAATCCAAATTTCATGCTTTTTTGTTTTGAACAGTAAAGTTTCTAAAACCTAAAGTATATGGAACACATTCAATGAATTAATAGTAAATTATGCCAATCTATTCCCACTAGGCGTACACTGTGTACTCCACTAAATATAATTTTAAAAAGGAATGCAGTTTTGCTGAAGAATTTAACCCATCAAAGGAAATGGTCATGCTACTGCCGGATGTTTTAGGCTCTTAAAGCATTTCCTTACTCTGTGTATACTTTGAGAAATCATGACTTGAATGTCATTTTCAGTTTATGTGCAGCACAGGTGTGTTTAAAATTTTAGCTATATTATACTCAGCCTCAACAAATATTTTCTTTGGTAAATAAGGCATGTTGTAAGCTGCCTTTTTTCTTTTTTCATTAAAAATCCCAGTAAAGAGATGTTTAATAGAATGTAACATATGTAAGCATAATGTTACTTGTAATCCCCACTATAAACTGATTTTTTTAAGTCAAATATCACACAAAGCTTTTCCGAAACAATTTTATCTACAGAAAGTAATCAACTCAAATACAACAAATGTACACAAATAGTAAAATTATGTGAAATAAATATTACGATTAAGGTAGTGAAGTCCGTACAGCAGGTAGATTGTACAATCCCAGTTTACAGCAAGTAGTAAATTATGAAATGTCCATGACTCCATGAATGCAGTCGATGTAAGTAAAAAGTGTAAAACCTAATTAAACTAAGCTCAAACTATTATTCTTCCAGTTCAGTCACAAAAATCAAACAAGCGCATGGAAGTGCACGTTAGTAAGCCAAACACACAACCTCACTCAGTGCAAACATGAGGTGGACACTGGAAATTAAACGATAGAACTGTTGAGTATGGTCATCCTGTAGGTCATTTTATCCACCAGCGTTTGGGGTTTCATGCTGCGGTTTCAATACTGTGTTCAGCCAAAAATTCAAAAGCGTTTACAAATACAAGCATCAAAGATTTACATCTTAACGACTGAGATTATGACCCTCTGAGGTTTTACAATTACAGTTACAATTTCCCTGTATATGATCTTAGTCCCCTTTACTCTGTTCTTTATTGGTCTGGACCCCATTATTTGGGTATTATTTGGGTAAAAGGTTACCCTCAGCACTACTAACATGGTGGTGTGTAAGTACATATTGTACTGGCGCAGTTAAATCAAATATAGCCCACTGGCCAAAAAAATTACAGCCACCAGACCCCTGTGAACACTGATTTAAAAAAAGATACCCAATCTGTACAAAACAAATAAAAGAGCGGTTGTCTTTACATCCATAAGGTGGATATGAATAATTGAGACTGCCTTATAGTTGGTGAATATAAAATTTTAAAAAACTACACAAACTGTCTGATTCAGTAGCCCACTAGTGCACCACACACCCACACACACCTAAAATGGCAGTGTCAATACAGTGCTGAGAATGGTCCACCATTTAAATACCTGCTCAAATACCAGAGGTCCTGCTAAGTACAGAACAAATTAAAGGGTATGGACAAGGAAGAACTACAAAACGCATGCATTTCGTAACAATCAACCACTAGAATAGATGAAAAACAGAACTGATAAACAAATGAAGTATTGAAACATGGAAGTTTATCCAATGAAGTGGCTGATGAATGACAGTAAGAAACAAACAGCAAAAAGAACTCTCCACTCAGGCAAATCTAGAAATAATAAAAAAGTACAAGGTTTAGTTTTCACTTGAAAGCATACTGAGCAATCACAGCACACCATTAACACTGAGGAAGAAGAGATTGAGTCATGATGGACAGATAATATATATATATATATATATATATATATATATATATATATAATTTATTTTTTATTTTTTTAATGTACTGCAATTATTCAGATACCCCCCATTAAAATGCTTTATACATTTTTAACTCATCTCCAAGATTACAGAAAAAAACAGGTTTTCTTAAAGTATTTATTCAAAAATGTAAATTTATATAAGCACTTATAGAAATGTAGGAGTAAC
>JAOUQT010030482.1:0-11449 GCA_025769995.1 Xyliphius kryptos
TGAGAACAGAGAAAAGGGGTGTGGTCACCACCTGCAGAAGCACTCCTTTATAGGGGGGTCTTGCTAAGTGCCTCTCAATTTTACCTGTTTGCTCCATTTGCACAACAGCAAGTGAAATTATTTCACAGTCAGTGTTGCTTTCTAAGTAAGTTACATTGTGTTGTTAAACTGTTCCCGCTAGTTGTTTTTTAGCTATATCTATATATAGTGTCTGTATATGAACTTCCAGCTTATGTGGATGGCTTACAGAAAAATGGAATTATATTTTAATTAAGGGGTACAACGATACTGCCAAGTTTTAATGTTGTGTGTGAAAAGCTATGGGATGAAAAACTGATTAAAAATTTATGTGAGAATAAAAATAAGAAGTAAATAAAGTTCCAAGCCAACTAAAATAGAAAATATTTAGAATCCTAAGGTTCAAATATGAAAAAAAATTTTTTTTTGCCTTAAAAATAAGCATGCATGTTTTGGAACCAATCACTCTGTACACGGAGTTTGTTTCTTAGTGAAAATTGTACGTACGTTTCTAACATATTTATTTTTTATCTACATCAAATCCGTTGATGTGACCTTAAATTTTTAAAGAGAGCTGAGCATGCACATTTTTTTTGTTCTCATTATGAACTTTACTTTGAAAATTCCAGGACGAACGCCAACCTTGTGTTGCCATTTTTGGTGGCTCTAACTTTAACAAACTTACCAGTGTGTGTGTCACACAGCATTTTAGCCAAAAAAACAGCAGATCTGTAACGACTTTAGCGGTAGAATAGTTTAGATTGGTTTAGGGCAATTTTAATATTACAAGCTGTGTTCCAAATGTTTTTAAGGTAAAAAATGTAACTGGCTCTCCACTGAAGGTAAAGAATTCGGGCACTCCCAGGAAATCCGAAAACAAGAAACCCTCCGATGGCAGGAGGAGTCACAAGAGCAAGACGCCAAACAACCAGAAAGGCTCCAAGAAACCCAGAATGAAACAGATGACGCTGCTGGATCTGGCTAAGAGTCCTGGCTCGGGCAGTCCCAGAAAGAGGGCACGAAGTACTGGAGCTGGCACCCCAAAACTGGGCAAGCCTCTACCTCCCATGGCTTTGCACCTGCTGCGCTTTTACAAAGAGAATAAAGGTAAAGAGGACAAGAAGAATGCACTGTCTGCATTAGTGACCAGGACGGCAAAGACCCTCTCTGCAGATGACCGCGGACGCCTCCCTGACGAGCTGAAGGAGATGGTGCAGAAACGCTGGGAGCGACTGGAGGAAAAGCGTCGCTGGGAACTGATGAGTGAGGAGGAGCGCCAGGAGGCCCTACGCAAAAAGCGGGAGGAGGTCCGAGAGAAGCTGCGTGAGAAAGCGAAAGAGAGGCGAGAGAAGGAAATGCTGCTGCGGCGGGAGCAGCAGAGACGCTACGAGGACCAGGAACTCACGGGCAACAGTCTGCCAACTTTCCATTTGGTGGACATGCCGGAAGGACTGCCCAACGCCCTGTTCGGGGACATCGCCATGGTTGCGGACTTCCTCAGTTCCTACGGTGATCTTCTGATGCCCGACAAGCAGTACCCAATCACAGCGCAGGCGCTCATGGAGGCCATTGCCGCCGACAAGGGCGGGTTCCTCTACCTGAATCGTGTGCTTGTGGTTCTGCTGCAGACATTGCTGCAGGACGAGCTCGCCGAGGCATACAGCGAACTGGATATGTCACTGTCAGAAATCCCCCTGACCATGCACTCCGCCTCCGAGTTGGCACGGCTTTGTCTGCGCCCCTCGGACGTGCAGGTGGGCGAGAGCGCCCAAGGCTCGGATGGCTGGCACAGCGGAGGCTGCTTCGACGACTTAGTGAACGGCGAGCTCCTGGAGCGGCTCGAGACGGCTGAGGTATTCGAGCTGGCGCCGGGTGAGAAGGTTACTCTGCTGGTGGCTCTGTGCCATCGCATTCTCATGACCTATTCGGTGGAGGACCACATGGAGTGCATGCAGCAGCGGTCCTCCGAGCTCTGGAAGGAGCGAATCGCCACTCTGAAAGAGGCGAACGTGCGCCGCAAGGCTGAGAAGCAGAAACGCAAAGAGGAGCTGGAGGCCAAGGGCGGAGACTCGGCTGGAAAAGTAGAGAAGAAGAAGGACGTGGTCGTTAAGAAAGAGGAAGTGCAGGCCAAAGACGAACCAGAAGATATGATCAGCACGGTAAAGAGCCGCAGACTAATGGCCATGCAGGCCAAGAAGGAGAAGGAGGAGATGGAAAAACAAAATAAAGGTGAGCACCAAACACAAATGGAATTAACTTCAAATTATAGGATGTAGTGCAAGTTGGTAACCATAGTGCAGGGTGTCCAAACTGGGAACCGCTGTACCATACATAAAAGTTGTGCCTAATTGTGTTGTACTTAGTTTAAACACTAGGTGGTGCCACTGATCAAGGAAGGTTACCACAAGCAAGCTTTTTTTTTTTTTTTTAAATAAAAAACCTACTGATTAGAGCTGTGATCAATCCATCATTTAGCAAACTTTTCCTGCATTTAATTGATTCTGCTAATATTTATGCATGAAAATGGAGACAGTATACCTTATTTCTAGTGATTGATTCTGATTTTTGTATATTTTTCTGTATGCGGCCCTTGGGGGTGGGTTGGGGCGGGGGAGGCTGGACACTCCTGCACTAGTGCATCCTCTTAAATTAATTCTAGTTCTTTATAATTTGTTAGAATGGATTCTATAAATGATGTAGATCATACTGCACCAGAAATTGTTTTACCATCAGCACAACATTCAAAACAGTAACTGCGTCTGTGGATCTGCGCCTGTAGGAGGTGTGTGTGCGCGTGTCAGTAGCTCCATCAGTGCATATGATTTAAAAGCTCCTTGTTATAGTTTCTTCAATTTCTTTTCCAAACACTACTGTGCTTTTGTTTACATATAAATAATACCTGCTCATGCAGTGTGACAAAAAGCAAATAAATCATTTTGAGTATAGTTATGTATAAATGCTCTCAACTCGCCCCCGAACAGTAACGGCTCTTTTAAATGAAACGGGTAAACATGCGGTGAAAAACGTTGGTAGCTAAATTGTGTGAAACTAACCAATAAATACCGCTATTGCTTTCCTTCGTCTTCTTTTTTTCCCTCACTAGCGTAGTCGCTGTGGAGTCAAAATAGGTTTGCGATTATATTGATTATTGCTGAATTGCTATCACAATTATAATTAATATACCACCGCTGAAATGTGCTGGAAGAACCTGAAAATGGGGCCTTAAAAATGCCTGAATTTGACCTTGTAAAGGGCGTATGAACTCTGACTCACATAGCCAAATACACACTACACTGTATGGAGCAGCTTAGCGCTCAGTTTACCCTAAATCGAGGTTTTGGGACCGTGGGAGGAAATTGGTGAACCCTGAGGACTGATTTTGAATCTTAAAGCTGATTGTTCTGTTTTATCTGAACACAGAGCGCATGGAGAAGGAGGCCGAGGAGGAGCGACTGAGGCGGCAGCAGGCTTCAGCAGAGCGGGCGTTTATTGATGGCGTTGCAAAAGCAAAACTGGTTTTAAGAAGAGTGCCACTCGGCACTGACCGCAACCACAACCGGTACATGGACCTACTTTCTTGTCGATCAATTAAACACTTGAATTGTGTATGTGCACTCTGACCTAAGGTCTTTCCCACTCTTTAGACATACATGAGTTTTTTAGTATGTTCTCATTGGGGCTCTGTAGATCTATAGCCTTCAGTCTGATTTCAAAGTGTATGTGAAATTTGTAATTTATCCTGAGAACATTTCTGAGGTCAGACACCAGTGTTTGGTAAGACAACCCAAAGCCGTTTTAAGGTTTGTGTTGGGGATTCCTTCATACCAAACTCAAAAGGTTTTAACAATGTAAAAATAAACCACATTTTAAACTGGTAACAAACCACAACATGTTAATGCATAGAGACTGACCTTTACACACAAATATATTTTGTTAAAAATTTAGTTTTAACAAGATTTCTGAAGTCGTTTTAATGTTTATTAATGACGTAATAGACCATTAATCAGAGGCATCCAAGATGAAATCTTTGTTTTTGTGTCTGTAGGTACTGGTTGTTCTCCGATGTGGTTCCTGGGCTGTATATAGAGAAAGGTTGGGTCCACGATAGCATTGACTACAGCTTTACTCTTCCTCCTGAGCCTGAACCCGAACCTGAAACTGAATCTGAATTGGCACAAAGGGAAGAGGAGGATGAAGAAGATGAGGGTGAGGGGCTGTAATTAAAATGCGACATTAATGTAAAGATGGACATTTGATTACAATGATTTAACATTAGTAGTTACATTTGTCCAGATGGTGAGAAAGAGGACGATCGAAGTGTAGCTAGTGCAACCGAGAATGGCCAGCAGGGGGCTCTAGCAACCGACAACTGCAACGAGACCACTGTACCCAAACAAGGGCAAAATCTCTGGTGAGAAAATATTAAAATGTGATTTATATTTATATATATATATTCAAAGTTAGACAGTGTACATTTGTATGATTATTAAACGTAGATGCGTTTATTGTTTGCCATCTAAATTGGGCTGGAAATAACATTTAATCCTTTGTTGGTCTGTTCCCTCAGGTTTGTATGTGACTCTCCTAAAGATTTGGAGGAACTTATAGAAAACCTTCACTCGCAAGGTGCTCGAGAAAGTGAACTAAAACTCAACTTGAAACTAAAGTGAGTATATTCCGTTCCTTTGTCTGCCTATGATCTATTGTACATTTTCCTGTAAATATAAATCATTTACATCATATCATTTTAGGTTGCAGGACATCATGCACTCCATTCACCTCAGCCGAAAGGGCAACGCTGGCCTGCGCACCTGCGATGGTCAAGAGGAGCTCCTCAAATACCTGCGCAGTGACATCATCGAGGTCTCTTCACGCCTGGAAAAGGGAGGACTGGGTTTTATGGAAGACATAGTCACATTTGAGGAACAGGTATGGATCTAATGTGATCACTGTGGGAATATTAGCGGATTTGAATCCCTTTGGATCACCGCCGGCTGCAGTGTAACTGCTGTTGTGTTTTCAGGTGAGACAACTGGAGAACCTGAAGGACTTCGGTGAGTGTGTGATCACGTTGCAGGAAAGTGTGGTAAAGAAGTTCCTGCAGGGCTTCATGGCTCCCAAGCAGAAAAAGAAGAAGAAACAAGCGGTGGAAGAGAGTGGGAAAGCCGAAGAAGTGGACGAGGAGAAAAAGCTGGCCGAAGAAGCCAGGGTGAGTTTCTTTATGTGACCGGTGCTGATTTTACTGAACCTCTGCCTTCCTGGTGTCATTCAAGTAATGTTTTGACCTGTAGGTGGCCACAGCAGTGGAGAAATGGAAGACCGCTATCCGTGAAGCACAGACCTTTTCCCGCATGCACGTACTCCTGGGCATGTTGGACGCCTGTATAAAGTGGGACATGTCTGCAGAAAATGCACGCTGCAAAGTGTGTCGTAAGAAAGGTAACGTTTTCGTGGTGATGATGAAAGCCGGATTCCTTTATGAAGCTGCTGAATATTGACATGCAGTTGCTCTTCTTGCAGTTGGAGATGATGACAAGTTGATTCTGTGTGACGAGTGTAATAAGGCCTTCCACTTGTTCTGCTTGAGACCGGCGCTGTATCGCATTCCTGAGGGGGAGTGGCTCTGTCCTGCGTGCCAACCCACCACCGCACGCCGCAGTACGCGTGGCAGGTCCGACTCGAACCATCCGCAGTCTGTTCTGCTGAAATGTGACTCTGTCATATAGCACTAACAAATCCATCCATGTCACAGGAACTATAACGAAGACTCTGAAGATGAGGAGGATGAAGAGGACGAAGAGGAGGAGGAGTCTGAAGAGGATGACTCTGATGAGGAGGAACAGAGGGATACCGGACACAGCTGTAAGTCCTCTGATCTTATCCGGCCATCCATCCATTATCTTTCGCTTATTTCTCTTCTAAGGTCACGGTGGGGTTCCCCATGCCCACTCAGGGGAGAACCTTTCGGGCGCTGGGCAGATACAGCCAGGAGGGGGTGCAAATCTGTAGCTGTGCACAAACACACACTATACAGGGCAATTTGGAGCATTTAATTTACCCTGAATCCATGTGTTTGGACTGTGGGAGGAAACCGGAGAACCCAGAGGAAACCCACACAGACATGAGGAGAACATGGAAACTCCACCCAGATCGGGATTCGAACCGGGAATCCCCAGCACTGAGAGGAGAACGTGCTAACCATTAAGCTTCAGTAAGTTATTTAACGTGTTTAGCTTTACAGTGACTCTTTTTTCACTTACAGTGAGACCGAGGAAGAAGATGAAATCGTTACTTCGGCCCAATAACAAAAACAAGTCCGGCTCCAAGAAACAGTCTTCGCCCAGCAACAAGGCTGATTCGAAAACATCAAAGCCCGCAAGTAAAGGTGCTGCCAAAACACGAACCAGCAACCCAGCAGACATCGATGAGCTGGTGAGAGAGCTGCTGTGAATAACAAGCTCATGCACAAAAATGACACATTGTTGAGTTCTCCGCAACAGACAACTTGCTATAAAAAAAGCATCTGCTAAATTCAGCATCATTTAACAGAAACTAGTGATGGATGCTCACAACTTAACGCTCCTTAACACATTCATTATGCTCCACTTATTCCTCTACGAGGGTCGTAGTGGGGGTCCTCATGCCCATCCAGAGGAGAACGTCTCGGGCGCTGGGCAAATACACTTAGGACAGGGTGCCAATCCATTGCAGGGCACACACTTACTCACACACAAACACACTATACGGGGCAATGTAGAGCATTCAATTTACATGGAATCCATGTTTTTGGACTGTGGGAGGAAACCTGTGGTGTTAAGTGGTCCCGCAAATGTTTTCTGGATAAAAGATAAATAATTTTTTAAAGAAATATTGCGCTATATTATATTCTAATACTGCACTTTATATATTTAAGAAATTATTATAAAATTCTCAACACACTCACATTAGAGTAATTGTTGTTAGATTCGTCGACTTATCGAGAAAAATCATCTTTAGATTAATAGATTAAAACGTATTGTTGGTTACTGCTCTAATTAAAATGACCAGTGTATAAAATGTTCCAATAACCAACCGACCAACCAATTTGGGGAAATTCATGTTTTGTATATTTATATTTATTGATACGAATGTTTTATGTTGTCCTGATTTGTGATTATTTAAATAAAGCTTTCATGATCGGTTTCTACCCTTCAGGTTCGTCAGAACAGCAGGTCTGGAGTCAGTAGACAGGCTCAGGACCTTGAGAAGTGTGAGGAGATTCTCCAAAAGCTGATCAAGTTTCGTTACAGCTGGCCCTTTAGGTAATTACCGTGGCTCTTTTAAATCTAATCACGTATCAATGCCGACTGTATTGATCCTCACATCACCTCCTGATGGTTCTCCTGCAGAGAGCCAGTGTCGGCGGAGGAGGCTGAGGACTATCAGGACATCATCAGCAGTCCCATGGATCTCAGCACCATGCAGACCAAGTTCAAATCGTCCAAGTACCGCAGCCCCCAAGACTTCATCGCCGACATGAAGCTGGTGTTCTCCAACGCTGAGGAGTACAACCAACCGGGGAGCAGCGTGCTGCAGTGCATGAACCGCACGGAGCAAAGCTTCACCGAGCTGCTGCACAAAATCCTGCCCAACATCCCGTACCTGCGCCGCAAGGTCCGCAAGCGCAACACCCCCAAACGGGATGAAGAAGACGAGGAGGAGGAGGAGGAAGAAGAAGAGGAGGAGGAGGAGGAGGACGAAAAGAATCAGAAGAGCACGAGGAAGATTCAGAACGGCAAGCGGGAGAGCAGCGGCCGCTCATCGAGGCCCAGCAGCAGGCGGCGGCGGCGGAAAGAGGAAAGCGAAAGCGAAGAGGACGACGACGACAAGGTCCAAAGGAAGAGCAAACGGACAGCTGCCACCTCCACCCGCAAGGACTACCGCGAACAGGAAAGCGACAGTGAGCGGGAGGACAGGAGAACTGGATCGAGGAGGGCGGGGAGGAGGAGAGGAGAAGAGGCGAGTAGCGAAGAGGAGTCAATCAGTCTGCGACATTCCAAGAGGCAGAAACGCTCGTAATATAAAAGTTCAGGGTGCTTTTTTTTTTTTTTTTTTTTGATATGAATATACCCTTTTCTGTTCCACCTTAAGTTTGTATCTCTCCCTTCTTTTCTACCTTCCTCGTTTCCATACGGCAGAGTGGACCCGCAGTACTCCACCCCCTTTTCCCCCCGCAGCCCTCCGTAGTATTTTTCGTTTGATTTTCACTTCCTGGCTCATTTGATGTAATGTTTTATGTTCATATTGACAAAAGTAAAAGAAACTGATTTATATTTGTAAGTTGTTTATTACTACTATGTTTTTTTTTTTTTTTTTAATGACCAGAAAATTTGTGATTCAACGAGATGACCTCTGTGAGCTCTTAAGACAATTTTCATTTCAATTCTTTTACAACCAATCGAAACGCGACGTTTATTCGTATCAGTGTCAGAGCAACTGCAGCAGTTGCGGACGGTCCGGGTCGTTCTGTGACTCTGTAATTATGTGGGCGGGGATGTATAGTGTGGATTTTCTTTGTTTTGTTTTTTAAATACGGCACTAGAACTGGACCTCCAGCTGTGCTTGTGGTGTACTTATAACTACTTCGCACTATTTTCTTGAACGACCAGCACCGATCTTATTTCTATTTGGTAAAGTTTGTTTTATTTTTCTGAGTACAAGTACATTCGAATAAAGACTTTGCTGTAGATCACGTCTGCTGCTTTCGCCTCATTTCTCAAAACACATTTCTTTTTAAATTAACCGCTTCATCCATCCATTATCTTCCACTTATTCCTCCACTAGGGTCGTGGTGTTTCTTATGCCCATTTAGGGGAGAACATCTTGGGCAGATACACCCAGGACAGGGTGCTAATCTATTGCTGGGCACACACAAACACACAGGGCAATTTAGAGCATTCAGTTTACCTCAAATCCATGTTTTTGCAATGTGGGAGGAAACCGGAAAACCTGGAGAAATCCCACGCAGACATGGGAGAACATGGACACTCCACCCATACTGGGATTCGAACCGGGAACCCCCAGCGCTGAGGGGCAAACATGCCAACCACTAAGCCACCGTGCCGCCCTAAACCATTTCAAAATGTTATTTAAAAAAGTTTCTCCTCCAGGTGTCCGATCTCTGAAGTGTTAAAATAATCCACTGGACTTTTATGCTTCAGTATTTTTATGTTAAGTCACCATTGGTTTTAATGGATAAACGGCGTATTGCTGCCACCTTGTGGTAATTTGAAGTAATTGCAAACCAAGCATTTCATTTACATTTGGTCAATTAGCAGACGCTTTTATCCAAAGAGACTTGATGGTTGGGCTCAAAACACAGGGGTTGATCCAGCCCCCCTAGAGCAATTAGGGTTAAGTGCCTTGGTCAAGGACCCACATTGGTAATTTCAATAGACCTGCGATTTGAACCCTCAACCTTTAGAGCTCCCACCCCTAATGTTAAAATGGTTGTGTAGTTCATTGTATTAAAATGTAGTATTAAAATAGCTCTTAAACCCGGATTTTAATCTCTGATCTGCAGGTACCAAGCTGTACTTGAGCTCATTAGTGTGTGCTGTTGGTCTATGTGGATTCTGATAGTTCACCTCAATTGATGCACTGTGATTTTTCTGGAGTTTTTGGATATTTTGTTTGAGCTCTGTATACATTTTCCATCACTGCTTGTTTTTTTAGTCATTTTTGTTTCTTTACAAGAGAAGACTGAAGATTTTAATATTCTGTTGTTGGTAGTCATTGGTCTGAAGTGTGGAGTGGATTAACGGCAGTGCTTATACACTACCGAGCCTTATTTAAACTTGTCTTGAGGATCTGAAGCTGGATCAGCCTGTCATGAGTAGGATTCCAAATCCAGACCTCCA
The DNA here is from genome assembly GCA_025769995.1 of Xyliphius kryptos. Lineage (NCBI taxonomy): Eukaryota > Metazoa > Chordata > Actinopteri > Siluriformes > Aspredinidae > Xyliphius > Xyliphius kryptos. Next base: position 9,918 of record JAOUQT010030482.1, read on the forward strand.
TGGGATAATTATTTACATTTTGATGTTCTCAAAGCATTCCACTATCTACTAAATAAAGATTTTCAACTGAAATATTTGATTTATAAAGATCTAGAATGTGTTGTTTTAGTGTTCCCTTTATTTTTATTTTAAGAAAATAGACTATTGATTTAAGGAGGCTTTATTATCATTTTCATCGCATGTGTCACGTGACAAAGAAAACAATTTACATTGGAATTTAGCAGCACATAAATTATAATGAGGAAACCCACGTGATCACGGGAAGAACATGGAAACTCCACCCACATTAGGATTCGAACCAACGCTGAGAGGATAACAAGCAGCTGTAGTTACTATTGGATTCAGTTTAGCTTTTGTTTTATTTACCACCAAAAGGAAGAATGCAGACTCCAAAGGTGCTTAACAGGAACGACCTTCATTAAAACGTGGATTTCAGAGGTAATTCACATATATAGTCGTATATACGTTTAAATGATATGCATTTGCAATCCCGTTTCAGGTGTTTTTCAGCGCAGTTGTATTTAACGGTACGCTTTGTTAGCTTTATTTTTTAAAATGTCTCAAAACGTGGATTTGCGGTTTGTTATTAACATTCGTACGGAAGATTAAAACGCACTTCAGCTAACTTTATAACCATATTCCGTACAGTCGCTTGCCGCCATTTTGCCGCCGGTGTTCATACGGGGGCGTTTCAGGTGAGGAAATGACGTCATTGTCGCCTTGTTTTTCACGGATGGCAACTTAGCGACTTTATCACGAAATTTAACGATTTTTCAGACCCTCTTGCTACTTTTTTTTAAAAGCGACAACTCTATCCACCCTTTCTGTTGTTATTAGAGACTTTTTGAGACCAGCAGTTAGTGATGGCAAAATGAAGCCTCATGAAGTGTTCTCACTAGTGACACCTGCTGTTAAAAGAGAAGTATGACAATCGACAGTAATCTGAGCCAGAGTTGCTTTAAATGTCTGTATAGGAAATCAACCATCACTCTGTATTCATGAATATAAAATGTTGTTTGCTAGAAAATATTATTAGATAGTATAATATCAATTAAATGATGATAAACACTTAAAATAAATACAACAATAATGACACTGAATGTAAACGTGTTAATTGAACTGGGAGTGAAAGACAGTAAACTATGACAAAGGAATGTGGAGGAGGGACAAATTCAACTTGTTGATTTTTATTTAAAAACAAGCTTTTTAGCATTGTTGAAGTTTAGGCTGGGGTTTAATCTCCACAGCTTTAGAGAACACTCTTTCATATGGCATTGAGTAAGTAAAGTAAAGTGATCTATTTTGCCTACTGAGCTTACACACAGAGGAATTTGTCCTCCACTTTTAACCCACCCATGCAGTGAAACACAAATACACACACTGGTGAAGTGAGCACACGTGCCCGGAGCGGTGGGCAGCCTTGTAATATGGCGCCCAGGGAGCAATTGGGGTTAGGTGTGTTCTCGAGCGCACTTAAGCTGTAGTACTTGGTGGGACTGGGAATCGAAGGCTGGTTCCTTAACCACAAGCCT
>JAOUQT010030492.1:0-11449 GCA_025769995.1 Xyliphius kryptos
TGGTTGGGGTCGAAACACAGGTTGGCCATACAACCTGGAGTAATAAGGGTTCAGGGCCTTGCTCAAGGACCCACATTCGTAACTTTAGCGGACCGAAGATTTGATGGCCTAAAACCCTAATCACTAAGCTCCTCTACCACTATTTTTCATTTAAATGAATAAAATTAACGTAACGTAAATTATTTTTACGTAGTAAACCTAGTTTTTTTTAAGCTAAATTTAAGTTTTTCCTGCACACAATCGCGCTAACCACTCAGTTAGCGATCTCTGGTGTTGCTACTCGAACCACGTAGAGGTCAAAAGACGACCCTTGAATGTTTTTAGACTATAGTTGAAAAGCAGGGAACCTTAAGAAATACCATGTGGACACAGGAAGAACATGAAAACTCATGTTCCAAACCGACGCAGAGAAGCAAACGTGCTACCGTTCCGTCCCAAAATAGTTGCGAGTTGGATTAACGCTTCATTAATTTGTAAACTTAACAAAAAAGTTTGCAAGGTGACCAGTCAAAACTTTTGATATTCTCACACATTATTTACTGAGTTCAAGAAATACAACAGAAAAAACAAAAACCAACCCCTCCCCCCTGCCTCATACCACCGATTGAGCCATGGCATATTCCCACGCTGGAAACCTAACTTCACATTACCATCATTGATGGGCCGCACACAATCAGGCTCACATCAAGGATGGATTCATGCCTGTGAATGTAATGAGAGCTCTTAGGGATCTGATTGCTAATTTTCAAGGACAAAACCAGTTCAAAGTGGCTCCACCGAGGTAGCGCCGATGCACTTTCCTTTAATAGCGCACTCACAATTCAAAAGCTCTTCACACTAAAGCACATATTAGTTCTCAGTTTGTCCGGAGGGAATTCGTATTTTGTCCCTAAGCATGGAACGGTCGCACTAAATACATCTGCATGGTGTTACATACCAAGAGGGTCACACGTAGCAGGCATTATACAATATTTAGTACCACCCACCCATCCATCCATCACACTGGTTCTAAGAAGCATTGCTGTTCTCTGCCTGGGATAGATTCACTGCTTCATATGTCTGGCTTTTTTCAAAGATTTTTGGCAACTCTTTTCAAGAATCCTGTATTCATAAAGCATTATAAGCACATTCATAAAGCTTCATTAAGAATGCATAATGCTTTATTACATTTGTCAGTAGTCTCTGGTAATGTATGTTTATAATCACAGTAATAAAGGTTTGTGTTGTAGATATACAGTGGAATGGACAAGGCATCGTATATGTATACATACCAATAACGATATGACATAAGGCTTTATAAGACAAATTGTTACAATGCATTTTAATTTTGGGGATTTTTTTATTAAATACAATGTGATTGTAATGAAAAGTCTGTCAGGAGCATTAATAATCTTTTATAAGTCCGTCCATCCATTCATCATCTTCCACTTCCTCTACTAGGGTCGCGGTGGGGTTCCCCATGCCCATCCAACAGAGAACATCTCAGAACATCCCAGGACAGAGCGCCAATGCATCGCTGGGCATACATTCACACTATACAGGGCAATTTGGAGCATTCAATTTACCTTGAATCCATGTTTTTGAACTGTGGGAGGAAACCGAAGAACTGGAGGAAACCGAAGGACCCATAGGAAACCCACGCAGAAACAGAGAGAACATGGAAATTCCAGATCGGGATTTGAACCAGGAATTCCCAGTGTTGAGAGGCGAAGGTGCTAACCACTAAGCCACCGTGCCTCCTTCATAATGCAAGACAATGACCCCACCGCGACCCTAGTGGAGGAGAAGATACTGAATGGATGGATAACGTTCTTCTCCAATGTTGCTTTGGCTTCAGATTTGGCGATTCTGGCATTTAAACCTGTAAAGACGCCGTGACAATGCGATGTTGTAAAACGTGCTTCATCAATATATAAATGTAAACTTGGCAGAGATGTGTCTTCAGGTGGTTATTAAAAATGCTGAATGTTTCATGAGATACCAATTATGCCTGCATATGCCTGAGTTGTACAAGCAAATTAAAGAATTACACACCTGCAAAGAGTTTATATGCCAGAATTTCTCCACCCAGCATGAAACCTTCACAAATGTTATCCCCCTCTATCTGATCTTCAATATTCCCCTCGGGTCGGGAGACTTTCTCACTCTCGCTGAGTCAATCTCTTGCTACCTCACTCTCACAGAGAGCCAGTCGCATCAGACGAGACAAGACACTTGCAACTTCCCTACTGGTAGTCAATTAGCCGGCCAGCAAGCCGCCGTCATGTTCGATATGTGCCAACGTCTTAAACTTGTGGAAATGAAGGTATATGACTATTTAAAATGTTATTGGAAATATATTGTTGATCACAAACCCTACAGTGTTCTCCAGTCGGACTGCAATGAGGTCAGGATGTTACAGATTACAAATTAATTACGGTTTCATTTATCAAGCCCGGTTCTTGGTGTGAGAACATTTGATGTTAATGTCACAGGCCAGATGACATGGAAGGGGCCGTAGGAGAGAACATCCGCAGCCTCATCAGGAGCATGCCCAGGCGTTGTAGGGCGGTCATACAGGCACGTGGAGGACACACACACTACTGAGCCTCATTTGAACGTGTCGTCAGGAATTTCCAATGAAGTTGGATCAGCCTGTCATTTGATTTTGAGGGTCGCGGCAGAGGCGCCAATCTATGGCTGGACACACACACTCACACAACACAGCCCCACACACTAACACACACTATACAGGGCAATTTAGAGCATTAAATTTACCTGAAATCCATGTTTTTGGAATGTGGGAGGAAACCTGAGAACCTGAAGAAAACCCATGCGGACACGGGGAGGACATGAAAACTCCACCCAGATCGGGTTTCAAACCAGGAATCCCCAGCGCTGAGGGGCGAACATGCTAACTGCTAAGCCACTGTGCCGCCCTCCAATCCAGACCTCCATGGGATAATCACTTTGATTTACATTTTAATCATTCTGATGTTATTTTGTTCTCAATGTATTCCACATATATCTAATAAATAAATATTTCATTCTTTGAGATCTAGGATGTGTTATTTTAGTGTTCCCTTTATTTTTGTTGAGCAGTGTATATACAGTATGTGTGTCATTCGCCCATCATGGCTGGGGATCCAAGTTTGAATCCCCAACTGGGTGGAGTTTCCATGTTCCGTGTCCGAGTGGGTTTTCCTCCCACAGTCCAAAACCATGGAATCGAGGTAAATTGCTGCTCCAGATTAATCCACATCTCTCTTATATTGTGTGTGTGTCTGTGAGTATTTGCATACTGATAAATTGGTGCCCTATACTGGGTCTATCCACTCAGCACCTGAAACCCTCTCCCCTGGATGGACATGGTGACTCCCCCACCACGACTCCCCAGTGCTGAGAGGCGAACAGCCTAACGACAGCGTGCCGCCATGCAGGATCACATTATAAAACCATTTTGTGTGGATTTGTTATTTTTTAAATGGTGGTCTTAGTCGAAAGGCGCATCTCCGTCTAGCTTCCCCTCAGCCGTGCTTTTTTCCTCCCACTCTCACACTCTCTTGCTCTGTATAAGTGAAGCTGTAAAAGGCTAATGACGTTTAATTGCTTCACAGTTTGTTTCAATGTGGCAGCCACTTTAATTCACACCCCGTCCAAGCGTATGTGTTTCTCAGAGAGGCCACAGGGAATCGCTGTTTTTATGTGTTGATGAGACACAAACACACTACACTTTAGACTCTGCTGCATAGTTCTTAAAGGAATTGCTCCATTTAGTCAGAGCCCAACAGCTTTATGTGATGCCTGAACACAAAGAGGACTCGGAGCATTAAAATGTACTCAGAGCTGTTTAATTAAGTTAAGCAATTTAAAATGTGCTGATAGGATAGACTTCGGGGTGTGGGTGGGAGGAATGGTCGCAGGTGGGGGCAGGACATTGTCCGATCGATGCTCATCCAGGGGAGAACGTTTTCAGGTGCTGGGCAGATACATCCAGGACAGGGCATCATTCTATCGCTGGGCACAACTCACTTTCAGGGCTTGGTAGCTCAGTGGTTAGGGTGTGGGGCTATCAATCTAAAGGTTGTAGGTTCAAATCCCAGGTTGACTGAAGTTACCAATGTGGGTCCCTGAGCAAGACCCTTAACCCTCATTGCTCCAGGGATGCTGTTGCAAACCCAGTACATACTTTGTAAGTTGCAAGGGGCAATTTAATGCAGCCAATTGACCTTCAACTAAGTGTTTTGGACCGTGGGAAGAAACCGGAAAACCCAGTGGAAACTCAGAAGAACATGGAAACTCTACCCAAATGCAACCACTGAGCCCAGTACCACTAGGCATGGTCTTAGCCTTCACTGCTATGCTGACAACACACAGTACCCAGAGTACCAAATCTACCTTTGTTCTGCCATCCTCCAACCTCATGTCCCGCTGGTTGGACCTTAGACACTGAAATAGTTGTGTTTCTTCAACTAAATAAAGAGAAAACCAGTGTTGCTTGTTGGCTCCAATTCTGCATTTTTAAAAATCTCAGATTTTTAACTCAACTTTGATGCAGCGGCTGTGAATTTGTCCACAGTTGTTCGCAACCTTGGGCTTTATTTTGATTCCTCACATTAGGGTAGTAGTCAAACTTTTTTTCGTTTTTTCATTTGTGCAAAACTGCTCACTTGCATCCAGAGTTGTCTGACACAGACACCCAAGTATACCTAATATTTGCCACCAATTGTAGTACTGAAGTAACTTTCTACCTCCTTGACTTATGGATTTTTGTAATATTTCTTCATTAACAAACTTCTCCTTTACCGTGAAGTTTTAAAAGCCTGACGTTGTTACAGCACAAAAAAACAGCTGGATCCTAAACAGGTAAATTTCACCTCTAATAAGGTCAGTGTTCGGACGTAAAGCTCTGGGGCGAAAGCACAGCCATGTTTTCTGTTCTTTATCTCAACAAAGCAGTGTGTCTGAAAGCTGAGTGTTGATCTTGTCTGATATTGCTCTAAACTGTCACACTCTGTGAGATGAGCTCTTCAATTTATTTATTGCGGGACTGAAACACTCCCCACAGCCATGACCTCTGGCCATTTACTTCTGATTGGTTGTGACCCTAACAAATAGAGCACAAGCCCAAGGGAAGGGGCTGTGTCTCTGGTTAAGTCACCCTCCCTACTTTTTCAATCACGCATACAACATCCACCCCACACACACATACACACACACACACACACACACTCTCTCTCTCTTTTACTCTCAGTGATTGAAAGCTGACTCGGTAGTGGGGTGTTGTGGGGTGGGGTGTTATGGGGTGAGACAGCAATAATCCTAGTGGCTTATGCTGCTGCCTTACACGTAGTAGTGCTGGAAAAAAAGAAGCGAGAACTTACGTTTACACACACACACACACACACCTTCCCGTGGGGGAAGACTGTAGGCTTTATGATGTATGAGTCCCAGAGATCAGCCCAAGGGACAAACTTGTCCAGGTCCCCAAAACAAGTGGTGCATCAGTCCTGTCCCCATATACATCAACACATATAACACGTTACTCATCTTTCTTCTCTACAAATGGATATTTACACGATCTTAAATTACAATTACATCCAGACAGAGCCTTTAATGTATGTAAATCTAAATAAATGTGATGCTGTTTAACATAAATGACTTCAATTCCACTCCAATCTTATGATGAAATGACCATCGGCCCTTTGTTTGTGACTGCACAGATTTTATGTAGATAATCCACCGAGTAAATATGATAAATAAATTAGTCGGCTATGCAAATGAGCACCGCATATATATCATCGTTTTAGTAACACTGGAGTCACTTCATGCGTGCAACCATAATTTTCTGCACCATTAAACTCGAAAATAAATGTACACTTTTACACTGTCTGTTGCCAAAGTGTTTCCCATCTGTCTCACCCCTTTCACACAGCATTACAGTTATGAAATGTGCAATATGGCAGAGGAAGTTTCTTTATACAGTTCACAGTGTCATTATCTGAACTAGTGGACGAGCAGTAGGTATAACGCGGGGGTTGTCGGAGGTGGGAATCACTGATGCTGTGAATCTTACTGGATGTGTGAATTTTGTCACAATAAAGCAGTAATTCTTCTAAAATGTTTACAGTTAAATGACTTTAATGGAGTAGTGCAGATCATCTTCTGCTTAATTCTCCATTACGGTCACGGTCATTACGGTGGGGCTAGTGTTGTTCACCATGTCCATTCAGGGAAGGATGTTTCGGCCGCTGGGCAGATACAGCCAGGATAGGGCGCCTGGTAACTTATTGGTTAGCATGTTTGTTTTGCTCATGTTCTCTCGGTCTGTGTAGGTTTTCTCTGGTTTCCTCCCGCACGAAAACAAGGATTCAAGGGGAATTGGCTGGTCTAAATGGCCCCTATCTAAATAGCCTCCATTTAAATTGCTCCTATAGCTACATGAAGTTGTCATCTTGTCCCTGTCTGTGTAGGTTTTTTCTGGTTTCCTCCCGTACAAAAACAACGATTTAAGGGGAATTGGATGGTCTAAATTGCCCCTATCTAATTTGCTCCCATGTGTGGGTTTCCTCTGGGTCCTCCAGTTTCCTCCCACAGTCCAAAAACATGGATTTAAGAATCTGGCTGCTCTAAATTGTCCCCATAGTCTGTGTGTCCCAAGCCCGGTAGAGGTGAGGGTTTTGTCAGGAAGGGCATTTTTAGCCGAGTCTAATATGCGCGTTCATCGCTGTGGCAACCCCTGAATAATAAAGCATAAAAAGCCGAAAGAAGAAGAACAAGAAGAAGAAAATATACTTTCTATGTTCCCCTAGCGTCTACGTGGGTTTCCTCTGGCTACTCCAGTTTCCTCCGACAGTCCGAAAACACACTTTCAAGGAAATTGGCTGCTCTAAAGCACCACTATATAGTGTGTATGTGTGAGTGTGTGCCCAGCAATAGATTGGCGCCCTGTCCTGGGTGTATCTGCCCAGCGGCTGAAACATTTTCCACTGGATAGCATGGGAACCACCCCTTCAACAGTAGTATGGGATTAATCGAATACAATGAATGGAAGGTTTGTACCCTGTTGTATTAGTTAAAAACTATCCATTCATTCATTATCTTCCGCTTATTCCTCCACGAGGGAAAAAAAGTCTCGGGCGCTGGACTTATACACCCTGAACAGGGTGCCAATCTATCGCCGAGAACACTCACTCACACAGCCTCACACACAAACACACACTATAAAGGGCAATTTATAGCAGTCACTTTACCTTGAATCCATGTTTTTGGACTGTGGGAGGAAACCCATGCGGACACAGGGAGATCATGGAAACTCCATCCAGATCTGGATTCAAACAGCGCTGAGAGGCGAACGTGCCAACCATGAAGCCACCGTGTCGCCCAGTTAAAAACTAGTACACACTTATTGTTAGTGCAATAAAATGCAAACTTGGTGAAACCAAATAGTAACAATTGACAAGCCACCGCATTCTCACAATTCAAATAACCACATTATACAAATACTACATTTAAATACGATTAAAGTAATCAGTTTAGTAATCAGTTTAGTAATCTACCGGCTAATGCAGCGATAAATCCCTGGATAAATACATCGCCGTGTTCCGATAACATTTCATCATAATAGATTCAATTACAATTATATTACCACCGATTTGTTATGATCATCAAGTGCTGATGACTAATGACCTTCAGAGGAAATTAGGCTCCACCAGAGGCCCAAATATACTCGCAATATAATGTTTAAAGAGGCAGGGCAGTAAATCGCTCGAAATCCAAACAGGACACCATGCAGGAGCCGCAGCATGCACATTACTCAGTATCACAACAACCGCATTGACTATTCATTATTCATTATAATCCGCATTCAATATTACAATTGTGTTATAAAATATGTATAAGGCACAGTGAGGCATGCAGGGAAAAGAGGGTGGAACAAACACTGGCTATGAAGACAGGAGCAAACGGGGGCAGAGAAGAAGCAGAGATACTGCTGGGAAGAAGTCGGAGATGATGTAGTGAGTAGACATAGCAGGCAATGAATAACTTAAAACTAATCTGTGATATAAAGGTGGCACACTATGGTAAAAAAAACCACACTATATCGGGAAACACATTCATGGAAATGTGGACATTACGTGATATCTGGCTGTACTGGAAACCCACATGGTGAGACCTTGGCCATAAGTTGGAATGAGAACTTGGATGAGAAGTTCTCATTCGTCTGCCGTCTCTCTGGTAAAGTGGAAGGTCAAATGATGGAAAATACCAAACTGCGCGTTCAGTTAAGATGTAAACTAATTTACAAGCACATGAACATGAACATATACGGTCATGTGTGTAAAAGGCAGCATGGTGATGTGATGGCTCGTGTCATGACAACAAGAAGGTCCAAAGTGCAAATTACAGGTAATGGGCTACTTTTAGAATTTTGTAGCTCCACCTTATATCGTTCTGTCGTTTCCCAACGAACACTGGACATCAGTTTGGAAGGTCGGTTCATGAATTGAGAGTTTGTCTGGAATTATAAGCAATTCAGTTTGGGGCAAGACGATGGTCCTTCATCCAAACAGATCCGTCGGTGAGGCAGACGGATATCCGATTTGGGATGGAGGAGTCATCAGGGGAAAAATGACAAATGACGCTGAGTGTCCTCAACATGGACTATTAACTTTAAAAACTGGAGTACATTAATGTGCAGACAATCGGATAATTAACAATTTAGCATTTATGAATCAAACCTTGGTTTTTTTTTAATTGTAGTGTTTTTGTAACCCTTTTACAAAAGCAGTTAAACGCTAAATGTTGTGACATTGTAAATAAATCACGAGATAGAGGTGGTGTTCGGCCCGACTCACAGCGGAGTACAGTTACACCTCTTTCCTGTGATTTATTTACAATAATACACAACCTCGAGTGTCATTGCCTTTATAAAACCGTTACAAACACTCCCAAACACTATAACCAGCTAATTGGCTCATCGTGCTATTGATATTGATCTGTATTTCCATTTATGGTAAATGATTTAAAATAATGTATTGTATATCACAAATTGATAAGAATGAGAAGCAGAGCATGGCTGGACAAACGGCTCAGCCAAGCAGGCTGACCAAAAAAACCTGACAGCATCACAAATTGGATACAAAAGATCCTATCTGTCTAAAGCTACCAGACTACACATATGCCATGAGGTATCGAGGACCTCACACTGAAGCACATGGAGGATGGAGGAAGGCCAGCTGGATTACAGAGCTTAGTTGAAAATTGACAGAAGAGCAGATGGACAGCATTTATTAGTGATATATCTACCCCAGATTACATCAGTGCTACAATACAAGACATGAATGCAGAAAGTGGTGTCTACAAAATACACTATGTAGATAAACGAACCGGCATCATTACACTCGGCTGGTTTATTTAGAGCCATTGCCACATAAGGTGATCTATTTTGCCTACAGTGCGTACACACAGAGGAATTTGTCAAGAAGCCATCCATGCAGTTAAACACACACACACTAATGAAGTGAGTACAAGTACCCGGAGCAGTGGGCAGCCTTGTATATGGCACACAGGGAGCAATTGGGGTTAGGTGCCACTTCACTCATAGAACTTGGTGAAACCAAGAATCAAACCAGAGACCTTACTTGTGGTCATTTGCATTTACATTTGGTCATTTAGCAGCCGCCTTCATCCAAAACGACTTACAAGTATCCCAACTTAATGATTGGGGTCAGAACACAGGGTTAATTCAACACCCTGACGCAATGAAGGTTAAGGGTCTTGCTCAACGACCCACATTGGTAACTTCAGTGGACCTGGGATTTGAACCCACAACCCATGGATTGCTAGCCCAACACCCTAACCACTAAGCTCCCACTCCCCCTTCCACATGTTTTTGAAACCACTTCAACAACACAATGTGACTCCAAGTCAAGCAAACTTCTGTAAAAAATCAAGCCCAGCGATGGATTGGCCCTCTGTTCTGGGTGTAACGGCTCAGCGCTTGAGATGTTCTCCCCATTGGCATGGAGAACCCCACTGTGACCTTATTAGAGGAATAAGCGGAAGATGATGGATGGATGTCTTTGGTTGTTATGATACATACGGTTTTAAGCGCAGAATCCATCATTAAGCCGAGAATAAATGTCTTAAGACACATTTTTAATCATCATTACATCTTGGTTTAGTGTTTAGCGCTGATTGCTGCTGTGTTAATGACACTGGCAGGTGGAGGAGCCAGCTGGAGGTTGACTACGTCCATCAAAAGATCAAAGTGCGGGGATTAGCGGAGCATGTAGTGCAAATGAAAAATGCTGTCTTATGCATTATTCATCCGGAGGCAGCAGGATCTCAAGCCGCTGACCCGTGCCACAACCCCGCTGTATGTTTGTACAGGACATCGCCCGGCTAATCTGGAACTCTCACATCCTCATGAACTACAATACCCAACTGTCTGAACTCAAGGAAAGAGTTTAAAAACGCCAGGCACTGAGAGCTCTTCAACAATAGTGTACTCAACAATAAACCTTCATTTATTCTATATGAATACTAACAGCATTAATAAAGCAAAGATTGTCTATACTGTATAGTAACGTTTTAACAATAGGGTTTTCTGTTGGCTACGGCTAAGAGGTTAGCACGTTCGTCTCTCAGCGCTGAGGATCTAGGTTCAGATCTAAATCCGAGTGGAGTTGTTATGTTTTCCCCGTGTCCCAGTGGGTTTCCTCCAGGTTCTCCAGTTTCCTCCCACAGTCCAAAAACATGGATTTCATGTTTTTATTGGCTGCCCTAAATTGCCCCCATGTGGCTGTGTGAGTGAGTGTGCACAGCAATGGATTGAAGTTTTTGTCTTGGGTGCATCTACCCAGCGCCTGAAACGTTCTACCCTGGAAGGCCATGGGGACCCCCATGGCCCTAGTAAAGGATTAAGTGGACGATAATGAATGGATGGATCTGGCAGCACAGTGGTGTAGTTAGCCTGTTTGCCTCTCAGTGCAGAGGATTCAGTTTCGAATCCCAATCTGGGTGGAGTTTTCATGTCCTCCCCATGTCTATGTGGGTTTTCTCCGGGTTCTTCGGTTTCCTCCCACATTCCAAACACATGGACCTACCGTTAATTGTCATTTCTAAATTGCCCCACATAGTGTGTGTCTGTGTGAGTGAGTCGGCCCAGCGATGGATTGATGCTCTGTCTTGGGTGTATCCACACAGCGCGTGAAATGTTCTCCCCTAGACGGTTCATGGGAAACCCTCCCCCAACCCTAGTAAAGAAAGATAGTGGATGGATGGATTTTTCATTATTTTGTAGGGGGCAGCATAGTGGCGTAGTGTTTAGCACGTCAACCTCTGAATTGGGGATCCAGGTTCGAATCCCAATCTGGGTGGAGTTTCCATGTTCTCCCAATGTCTGTGTGAGTTTTTTTCCCGGTTTCCTTACACAGTGCAAAAACATGGATTGCTGGACTAACTT
>JAOUQT010030502.1:0-11448 GCA_025769995.1 Xyliphius kryptos
ACATCAATGCCAGCTGTGGAAAGAAGGTTTGCTGTGTTTGTCAGCACAGTGTCCAGAGCATGGAGCAGATACCAGGAAACATGAAGGGGGCTGTAGGAGAGAATATCCGGCGCCTCATCAGGAGCGTGCCCAGGCATTGTAGGTAGGTCATACAGTGGAGGACACACACTACTGAGCCTCATTTGTGTTGAGGAATTTCCACTGAAGTTGGATCAGCCTGTTATTTGAATTTCCACTTTGATTTTGAGTATGATTCCTAATCCAGACCCCCATAGGATAATCATTTTGATTTCTTTTTGTTATTTTATTCTCAGTACAGACTACTATCTACTAAATAAATATTTTCAACTGAAATATTTTATTCATTGAGCTTTAGGATGTGTTATTTTAGCATTCCCTTTATTTTTAATTTAAAAAAAGAGCATGAGAAAGGGAAAATTAGATGGACTGTAAGTGTGAGAGGATGCAAGAGAAATTAAAGGGAGGAAAAAAATAGCATTTGAAAGGAGTGACAGCAGAAGAAAAAAAGATCCAATGAAGAAAATGAAAGATTGTAAGAGAATAAGAGAGAATTACAGATTCTTGAACTTTTAAAAGACAGATAAAAAGAGACAGATTGATATATAGAGAGATCAGTAGATATACAGTGGAGGAAGTAATAGATCCGACACTGATTTTGAAAGTTTGGACTATGACAAAAAAATGGTTTAAAAGGATGCATTTGAAAGCTTACTTTGGGTTCTTTTGGCTGTTCCTGTTAAGAATAGCAACAGCAGGAAGATTTACACATTTAAGTTGGCTGTTCTACACTGCATTTCATTCCTGACCCATCCCTCATATTTATCCAGACACAAGAACGGCACAACACACAGTACAGCTTTATTTAAAGACCTTGTCTCACCCAGGAATCGACCCGCGCAGTTTTATTTTCAACTATGTTTTGAGCTCAGAAGTTCCCACATTAATGTTAACAGAACCTTTCTGAATCCCTCTACTCTTAAGTTTCCCCTCTGAACCCATGGGGGTCATGTCAGATGCTCAGACAGAAAGTCCGTGAAGATTATCATATTAAGTTCACCTGCTTGCGTTCTTTGGTCTGTGAGACGATATCCAGAGCATTTGAAGGAAACCTCTGAGGAAAAACCTACAAATTCAAAACAGAAAGTCTCTTCTGCATAAATCAAATCTAGATCTTCTGTCAATATGCTTCAAACCATCATACTTTTACATCTCAAACATAGTATACAGGAGTTTTATACTTTTACCTTATGATACAGATCTCTTCCTGTTTCACAATAGCTGCACATTCAAACAAAGCAGGAGTCTGAAAACAAGGTTTAATGACTTCAGTGTTCAATCCCAGAATCCTGCAGTGGAGCCCCAGTGAACTTTCAAGAGATGAACTGGAATGTCGAAGGCAGGTCAGGTGCTCTTCTTTCCAACATCGGTGCTTGATCTAAGTGAACGAGCCCAAATTTACACTTAAACTCTAGGGGATTCAAAATGCTGATTAAGAACTTGACACGGATCTGAAACGCCATTTCAAGACCCATGCCCGGGCCTCGGGCACGAGTTCTGGCTGAGCGGCCCTCTGGCATGGGTTTGAATCCCTGCAAGCTGATCATAATCACGTCTGTGACATCAACATAAAATTCTAGCCGTTTCATGATTTTATTGAAAAAGTATAGTACAGCCACAATAAACACATCACCAGTCCATCTGAACGGAACCGCTTCTTCCAACTGGATTTCCCATCTTCTGTTATGATTAACCCAACATATCGGGCCCACGCTCCCAAAAAGAACTAGACCCACCACATGATGGCATCAAGTTACTCAGAACGGGATGTATAAACAGTGTAGATGTGAGTTTGTTGGGTGTAAAGTAATGAGGGTGTTTGTTTTTCAATTTGCTTCGAAGGTCAGACACGTCAAACTCATTCTGAACTCTGGTTCAACTCAAAGCTCAGTTCAGTGGATGTTAATAACTTACTGTGATTATTACTGTAAACATCATGGAATGGCGCTTGGACCCAAATCTCACCCTACCTGGCTGGTCTGAAGAATAGGGGCATCTGTTTGGACAAAGATTTTAAATGCTGGATGTGATCTTTTAATACAAATCAAAACAAAATAAGATGTTGGGATATTTAATAGAATCTCTGACACACACATGGTGCATCTTAACCCAAAGCACCTGCTCTTGCACAATGTTTTGTATCAGGCTACAAAAGTCCCCAATTTTAGCAATACTCTCATCCAGTAACACACAGAACCAATTAACAGGGGTTCCTTCATTACTGTGAGGTCATCACCAATTTTCTCTTGGTGAAGGAGTTTTATAAGAACCTCTAAATTAACTCTGGAATCATTTGAAGGAGCTTTGGGTTGAAACAGTACAGATTTTTGACAGTATATACATGTCATTTAAAAAGAAAAACCTACATAATAAAGGTTGCACCGTTAACGTGCACATGTTGCCAGCAGACTTAAGAACAATATGACCAAAAAAAAAAAAAAAAAACAGGTCCCCAGCAGCCGGTCAGTTAGTTAAACGGCACAAACTGCCCACCGTAGATGATGCTCGGTCACTTGCTTAGTCCCAGAAGTCTCTTAAAGACTTTATAGGTCTGTCCGTGCCTTGGCGGCGTTCGGGGCGTACTTGGGCATGAGCTCGTTGATCTTGCGGATAAAGTCAGACTTCTCAACGCAGCCTTTACAAATCTCCCCCCAGTCATCCAAGATCTTCTTTAGGTCCTTGACCTTCAGCTTCTTCAGGTCCACTGTGGTCAGATCCACCTGCTTGTCTGGGAAAATGAATTAGAAAGTCCATGTTAAATAAAAACAAACAAACAGCCAAGTCATTTTACAGAATGACATGTATGTAATATAATGTGATGATGTACAAGGTGTTTAAAACCTTAATAATATCAGCCCAACAAACAACAAGAGTCAACCATCCAAACAATACCTGCCTTGTAGTGTTCGTGACCACAGTACAGATCAGAAATTAAGAAAACGTTTAAAAAAAAAAAAAAAAAAAAAAAAAAAGACTGTTTAATAAGCAGAGCAATTCCAATCATGAATACTCTAAAAATGTATGTGTAAGGTGCGTTTGGTGGTAATGTGTTTTTAAAATATTTGCACACATGTTTCAATGCTGTATACAAGTTTGTTTCTTACACATTATTTTGTTATGTGTAAAATACCCCGTTTCCCCAAAAATAAAACAGTATCATCATTATTTGCTTCCAAAGATGTGTTAGGTCTTATTTTTAGGGACTGTCCTAGTTTATTGTTGAACAGAAAAACAAACATTATATACAGTACAGTAGTTGTATGGTATTGCAGCTAAAAGCACACAGCATGGACAGCGTACGGTAAGCCAGCAGGCGACAGGATAACGACAGACCGTGTGCAGTTCTACATCTGGCGGTATGGGACAAGCACGGCGGGCAAAAGAGTATCATAGCTGCATGTCCCTATGTTCTATTCGGTTGGCATGCTTCAAAACAAAAACTTTGCTAGGTCTTACTTGCTAGGAGGCCTTATTTTTAGCAATTCAGCAAAAACTCTACTAGGTCTTAATTTTGGGGAAACAACACATACCACACCACGTTCCTTGTGTGTATGACAATTGGCCAACAAATCTGACCGGTTCTAAAATGCAAAATAAGGTGTTATCATATTTACTACTGAGCATCATTTGCATTTGGTCATTTAGCAGATGTTTTTATCCAAAGCATCCCACTTAATAGTTGGGGTCAGAACACTGAGCAATGAGTGTTAAGGGTCTTGTTTAAGGACCCACACTGATAACTTCATTGGACCTGGGTTTGAACCGACAACCCTTAAATTGCTAACCTTACACCTAACCAGTGAGCTACCACTCCCTGTACGTGTGTAGGGAAATGTACTCAATGTGTACATCAGCCATGTAAGCGGGAGCTTCCCAAGAAGTTTCATCTTATTAATAATAGTGAAAGTGTGTGTGTGTGTAGCACGTGACTCACCGTACTTCAGTTCACAGATCTGACTGTCCTTTTTCTTCAGTTTTTCACACACCTTCTCTACTGGCACATGGTAACTCAGTGGTTTAGAGACCTCGTTAATGATTTTTGTAGCAGCGTCACTTGTGGCACCTATATAGTAACACTGATGAGACATAGGGGGGGGGGAATGAATTGCTGGCATAAACTACAAATCCTGGATCAGTACATTTTACCTCTAACAAAACAACACACTGAACATCTATGGCTTGAGAACACCATTACAGATCATTAGTTACACATCTCTTTAATTATAATCCTTATTTACCACTTACCAAGTAGATGGACTTTGTAGTTCCACAATTACAGATTGTAGGGCATTAGCCTCTCTAAATACTTAAGACCACCTGGTATTATTTGGGTAGTGGGTTCGACCCCTATACCAGTCGTGCCGCCCTAACTTCACCATGTTAAAATGATTTATGATGTAATATAAATCATAAACAGCATGTACAGTACACAATGCAGTGAAGCATCATTCAAAGATCAAGGTGCTACACAGAACAGAGCAACACAGTGTGCAAATGTACAATTAAGACGACAGTTAAAACTAGTAAGGGAGGGAAGACTAGGTGGCTTTGACCAGTTTAACTGAAATGAAGTGCAGATCAGCATATGAAATGGTATTTATTTACGGGTTTTATTTTGGACATGTTCGTAATTTAATGTCAGTTTTGGTTTATTTTAACTTATGCTTTGATCCATTTTATATTTTCATTTTGATTTTAATAATTGCGAGGTTGGTAGCTTAGGACTGTTCTTGTGTTGTGTGCAAATATTTCTTTCATGGTTTTAGGCATGAGCACTTGTTTTTACTTCTTGTATTTAAGAAATTCTAGCATCATCTGTTTAATTGTATTATGTGATTGACAGGTTTCACAGATAAGGGGGAGGGGGGGCTGGCGTATAACTGGATGCTGGTGGGTTTGCCCAAGTCGACAACCATGTTTAAATGGTTTTGACTAGTCTTCATCCTTGTTGATGCTTTGGTTCAGCTTTAATGTCTGGGTGCATTCTGTGAAGTTTATTATTGGCCTTTATAAAATAAAATAAAATAGTTCTGGTCCTTAAATTTGATTGGCTGAGCCGATTTGTCTGGCTGTGACATTCACAATAGTCCACACCTCTGACCACCACACATTCATATAAATGCATGATATAAAATACATTGCTTTTACGTTTTTCATGAACTGCGTTTTGTAATTTGGTCACTAGATGACAGTACTTGATTGTTGAAGAAACCGGAAATCTATTCCTTGCGTCAAAGTTTATTAAAAAAAAAAAAAAACCTGGATTGTGTCGTGGAAGACAAGTTTATTAGCAAATTTGCTTTCAGCCTGTGCACTTGTGAATCAAATCTTGTTTTTTGAACAAGGGGGTTTTGGTAACTGTTTTATAAAAGCTATAAGGCACACGAGGTTGTGTATTATTGTGAATAAACCACAGGAAGAGGTGTATATGTACCCTGCTTGCATGTCATGCCTAATAACACCTCCTTCCTGTGGTTTATTCATAATAATGCACACACACGTCTTACTCCTTTAGTAAGCAATGGTATAAAAACAAACACACAGGACTACAAACATACTACAAAAATCTTAACACGCGACTTCATGAACACAAACTTACCAGGCGATTTTCCTTTCCTTTGGAATCCTTGCAGGTTTTTACTAAAGCCTTTTCGATGGCATCACTGGTAAACTGTACATCATTATCTTTTAGAGACTGGTAAAACTTGCCCAGGAAACTTACACACACTGAAAAGAGAAGAAGAAACTCAGTAAAACAGTGACCGCCTGAAAACAAACGACTTTCTGTAAAATCCTCAGAACTACATTGGGGTCCACAATCTAAAACATTTGTATAGAATTGAATACTAAGATGTTTACTGCAAAGCATTTCAACTGCAAAACAGTACTTTTTCCCTCTGGATGCTGCACATCATACAGCAACAGGTCCAGGGTTCTAGTCCACAAGAATTTGCGTGATCTCCCCCAGATTTGTACGATAACAGTTTGTTGTACAGGGGTGTCAAAACATTATGCACAGAGGCCAAATTTGATAAAGAGAAGATACCCAGAGGTCAGTAGTTCCTTATAAAATGTTTTTACCACAAAAGTAACTGGCAGTGTAAGCCACTCGGGCGGGAGCACTCTGAAGACAATTCTTTCATATCCAGAGAGTCAGATAACATTGAATAAACTGTATGAAATACCTTAAATTAAAGGTATTTCAATTAAAGATCAAGCATCTCCTCTGTCCCATTCATCCATATCAATGCCTCTAATCAGTAATTGTCAGATGCATTGGTGCATTTATCACAGATTAATGCGAAATAATCAAATGCCACTTCTCTTCCCCTCGCAGTCTCTAAATTAGGACTGTACCTAACATTACATTTTTAAATTGATTAATCTAACTATTATTTTTCTTGATTAGTTGAATAATCTAACAACTATAACTCTGTGAGTTTGTTGGGAATTTGAAAGCACGTTCTCTAAATTTTTCTCTAAATTTTCTCTAAAAATTGCAACGTTTTCTTATAAATGACTTTTTTTTTTTTTAACACAGTGTTTGCTCTTAATATGCACAACCTAATAGACTGACTCTGAAGATTTCACATTTAAGCTTCTAAAGTGTAAATGTAAATATGAAATTATACATTTACGGGCAGCATGGTGGCTTAGTGGTTAGCATGTTCAGCTCTCAGCGCTGGGAATTCCCGGTTTGAATACCAATTTGGGTGGAGTTTCCATGTTCTCCGTGTCTGCGTGGGGTTACTCCGCTGTCTCCGGTTTCCACCCAGAGCCCAAAAACATGGATTCAAGGTAAACTGATTGCTCTAAATTCCCCCGTATAGTTTGTGTGTGAGTGAGTGTGTGCCCAGCAAAGGATTGGCACCCTGTCCTGGGTGTATCTTCCCACACCCGAGATGTTCTTCCCTGGATGGGCATGGGGAACCCCACCGTGACCCTAGTAGAGAAATAAGCGGAAGATAATGGATGGATGGATTTTTAGTTTACTTTAAAAATTGACAAGTTTAAGTGTATTGACGGAAAAGCCTGCAGTCGCTACAGAAGTTGAACGCAAGGGATAATGTACTGGGAGTGAATTTTCCAGCGCTGGTTTGTCAGATTTGGAATATATTCATCAGATAGATGAAGATAAATCAGCAGTGACATTTAGCTGTTTAGATTATAAAGCAGAGGCAGAAGAGACCGCATTAAAGATCTGTCAATAAAGGACCGGCCTCTTGACAACCAGTCAGTTTCTTATCTTTTCATGACCTTATTTGTTGGGAAAAGCATCCGGTTCACTGACGGCACGGGACAGACAGCGAACTTGTGCAGCCAATACACTGCAGGATCCTCAGTGTTGTGAGGACCCCCTTTGGGTGTTTGAATTACTCCCACACTTTAAATGATATCTTGCCACTTGGCTATAGATCAAATCCACACTTGCCCTGCTCTGAATTTCCTACCAATATGGCCTTAATTCTGCCAGATGCAGACTAATATTCATCCATTATCTTCTGCTTATTCCTTTATGAGCGACACGGGGAGGGGGGGGGGCATATACACCCAGGAGGGGTGCCAATCCATCGCTGCGTACACACTCACACACACTATACAAGGCAATTTAGAGCATTCAATTTACCTTCATGTTTTTGGAATGTGAGAGGAAACCGGAAAACCTGGAAGAAACCCACGCAGACACGGGGAGAACATGCATTCGAAACGGGAAGCCCCAGCGCTAAGAGGCGAATGTGCTAACCACTAAGCCACATATAACAGATATTATTAGAACAGATGTTATATAACAGATGTTATTAGAACAGTACAGCCATCATGTAGTAAAATCTGTAATAACTTTTTAGATTTATTTTCTCTGAAAGAGGGAGCGACCCATAAGTAACATTATTAGCCGAGGTTGTATAAAATCTGACTGCAGACTTTGGAGACGCCTGTTGTAGGTGAACTGGTTCAGATGTGTGCATGAAAAGTTGGTCCACCCTGCAATAGACTGGTGACCTTGTCAGGGTGTCTGCCAAGCGAGTTTCCATTGGTACCAACAAACTACTCTGTACGATGTGGCAGGACAGCAGCAGCAATAAACCAGAGTTTCATTGGTACCAACAAACTACTCTGTACGATGTGGCAGGACAGCAGCAGCAATAAACCACAAATTATTTAATCGTCCATTAGCTTTAGGCTTTTAACAGGCTGATTTATTTTCGTAAATACTAAAATATTATCAAGTGACTAATGTAACAAGTAATATTTTTATTATTATTGACTAACACTAGCATATCACTCAATAAAATAGGAGGCAACTCAGTGGTTGGATGATGGGAGTTCAAACTAAAAGTCCTTGATCATGGCCGTTAATATTTCCTGCTCCATGAGGCTGCGCTGTATTATGGCTGCTCCTGTGCTCTCACCTCACCCATAAGGTCAGAATACACATAACAGCTGTAGATTGTTTTAGATGTACTAAAAACAAAAAAATATTATAATTTATACAGATAATGTCATGTGGGGTAGCTCAGTGTTTAGGGTGGTAAGCTCTCAACCTGAAGGTTGTGGGTTCAGATCCCAGATCCACTAAAGTTACCAATATGGGTCCATGAGCAAAACCCTTAACCTTCATCGCTCCATGGTGCTGTACCATGGCCAGGCCTGTGTTCTGATCCCTGCTCGTAAGTCACGTTTAAAGCAATTGATGAAGGCTCCCCCACTTCTAAACCTAGAACCCTTACTGCAGACATGTCCAAAGTCCAGCCGATGGACCAAACACAGCCCGTAGGCTGTGATTCCAAACGGCACGGGCTTATAATGGGTTTTTCATGGCTCCCTATCTTTGTCAGCATAAGTAAACCATACATTTTTAAAAATGTAATTCCACCCTTTACCACAGTACCATTCTAATACTGTGGGCCTGAGAACTGAGGACATATCATCAGATATTCAGAGGCAGAGGAGTCGGTTTTGATTTTTTCGCATTTGGCCTACGATAAAGTACTGATGGATCGAACATGACATGTAATAGAATTGTGTCTTAAGAGTGTTCATGCCTTAGTCTTTTATATTCAGCTACACTGCCATTTAAAAAAACAAAGGTGATTGTGATAATTTTTTTGATATTTGTGTATGTTTATATACCGTTCGTGGTGGAAAATGTCAGAAGTAACTATTGGCCCCTAGGCATCTTCACTCTATCAAATTTGGCCCTCTTTGCAAAAAGTTTGGAAACCCCTCCTCCCCGAAGAGGACATTTTTATTATCTGCAAAGTGCACCTCTGGTGGTTAAACCGTTGAAGTGACAAGGAAGAAACCTTTTGAGGACCGATGCTCAGTGGTGAACAGGTTCAGCTTGAGCAAACGGGCAGCGAGAACAATATAGGATGCTAAACCACAGGTGGGGTATATAATCAAGTGTCTATTAAAAACAAAACTGATAAACAGACTCAGATCAGTTACTAAATTTGGGTGGAAATCCCCTATTGAGAATGAGTCAAGAATGGGGGTTCGTAAGGTTTTGTCTTCAGCTAAAATGACAGTGGAATGATCCGATAACACTAAAATAATATTTAGATACGCTACTTAGTAAAGGATGTGGATTGGGACACAGCCAAATCAAACGACAGCCTGATTACGGTAACTGTCGACCCCAATTAAACACTAAAATTAATATCTTAACGTAGCGGCAGTTATTAATATAATAACCTATAGCTGTTAGAAACATTAATTGCTCGGTTGTAACACATAAGCAGCTTCACGAAGCTCACAGATACAAACTTAATAGTTTAATGTTTTACTGTAACAGTATGAAGACTGTTTAGCAAAGCAACACGCAAATTGGGACACAGCCACAAACTCACCTTCACAATCTCCCTCTTTCAAAGCGTCACTGCCGCTTGACACTAAAGCGAGGACCAGCGCCACAGGAAGTCCACCGAAACTGTACATTGCTGTAATTTATAATGAATTAACTTAATGAACACGGGAGCATTAACTGCTCAAACTCACACACAGTAAGTTCGAACACCGGCTTTAGACACCAAGCCGTTCAGACAAAACACCTCAGTGGAACGAAAGCCCGCCCACTCTTTTACACTATTGGTTTTTTGCCACACTTTTAAACATGATTGGTTTGTGAACCGCGTCGACAACACGCGCTCGGTTGCTATTGGACTAACATTATACAATCTAAGGACAGAGTCCAGTTGGCGCGGTCTGATTGGATAATGGAATCTCGACCGAACTTTTAGGATTGCCTTTTTTGAAGTATACAGGCGCCATATTTGTAGTTCGGCAATATATCTTTTTTTTCTTAATCTGTGAAAGGAAATCCAGATGCACTTGTGAACTGTAGTTTTAATTTAACGTTCAGTATATTTACGCAGCATTCTTTTACATCGTTTTTATTACAATTACAATTTGTTATATTTGGTGTTATTGAAGACCTTTTGAGGTCTAAAGCAGGTGTTCACACTTTTCTGGCCTGAGATCTACGTTTTCCAGTGGACAGGCCATCATAATCTACCAGGAGCTCTCTAAAGCTTTAATGGTTACACATCAGGTTGATATTATTAACATAACAAGGCAATCCACACACACAAACAATATTTATTTTCTGAATTTGCACTGAATGGTGTCAGTCAGGTGTGAGGAGTCTGAACAGTAGCTGCTGATGCCAATTCTTAAGCAGGCTTCCAAATGATGGGGATGGACCAGTGAGGGTGAACCTATATTGGTGGACCAATAAAAAATTATAAAGCGTTTGTTGTGTGTCATCTCATCACCTAGAGTGGCGTGGAAAACACGAGGCGCTTGGTTATTGTGATTTGGCGTGCGGGTAGAGTGGAGGGGGATGAGGTAAAGTTAAGGGAAAGACACGGAGCGGCTAACGTGAAGCTAAAGCTGTAAGGCATGGTATGAGTTGCACAGCAACAGCAAAGAGGACATTTGACTAAATGCTTTGCTTTGCTTTCCCAAAAACTTTAATGAAGATGGAGTTGAAGAAAGATATCCTGCTAAATAAGTAAATTAGTGAGCGACTTCAATGAGAGCGACTTCAATGAAGCGTGTGTGTAAAGAATGCTTGCCACCCGGGCGTAAAACGGGTATATCTAGTTCTTTATGTATGAATACTTTTCTTTAAGTCAGCAAGTTCCAAAACTGCCAGAGATTATTTACTTGAATGTCAGTTTTTCATTCATTTATTTATTAATTCATTCATTATCTTCCGCTTATTCCTTTATCTCGGGCGCTGGGCAGATACACCCAGGACAGGGCGCCAATCCATCACTGGGTACACACTTACACACACACACACACACTATACAGGGCAATTTAGAGCATTCAATTTACCTTCATGTTTTTGGAATGTGGGAGGAA
>JAOUQT010030519.1:0-11447 GCA_025769995.1 Xyliphius kryptos
CACACACACACACACACACACACACACACACACACACACACACTATACGGGGCAATTTAAAGCATTCAATTTACCTTCATGTTTTTGCGATGTGGGAGGAAATCCACGCAGACACAGGGAGATCATGGAAACTCCACCCAGATAGGGATTCAAACCGGGAATCCCCAGCGATGAGAGGCGAATGTGCTAACCACTAAGCTACCGTCCCGCCCTATGCTGAAATTTGTCATTGTAATTTCTAACATGTCCTTGGATGAACAGGTGTTTGATTTTCTACGTTCAATTCTTCATTAAGTATCTCCATCAAACACAACACCTCAAATGAATCAGGGTCTTCACAAGTACCTTCAAAGCTAAAACTTTCATTCATTATCTCATTCTTGAAACGCATACTGTTAAATTTAGATAAGAAAGCAATTGCATGGACACTCACACCACACCATATTCATTGCACATATTCATTTAAAAAATTAAATTGACACAAACCTCACTGTTCAACTCCAAAGCCATCACTCATTCAAAAACAACTGACTTACAATTTTTATGTTGTTATCAAATTCTCCTGTATGTATTCTATTCCAAGTTCTTCACAGAAAGAAGGTACATTTCTTCATGATGTAGGAACTTCAAATTATTATAGTCTTTAGAATTTACTTTTTTTTTTGATCAGCAATTTTTAGGAGCTGTGACAAAGTTGATTTGCAAATCACAAATAAGTCTACTGAGACATCAAAGTTTAACTTTTGAGCATTTCCTCTGGGATTATGTCTTGATAAAGTTTAATTTGCACACAGACTTCTGTCCTTCTGGAACAAGGGAAGGAACGTTTTCAAAACTGAGACACAAAATTGGAACCAATTTAAAAATTGTATGAAGTATTTTGTATGTTGTAAACTAAACTTATTTAGAACCCTAGAGCGTGCCTGAGCTGAGTCACTTAAGTTACCACATAATTTTGCCTTTACAGTGTATATACAGTATTCTTTAAATAACAAGTTGTAATAAATCTAGTAGTTAATTCTAAAAGTGCAGACATCTGAGTAACCAAAGCACAGGAAACCATATAAAGCATCAGGGTGGAACAGTTTGTGTCATGGCATATAAGATCCAATTGGTCAGGCCTTAAGGCCTAAAGTGTTTCTCATCACACCCAGTAGAGGTAATGTTAGCCAGACTTCAAGTCTTAATAACAAAAAAAAGAAAAGGTTTCCCTTATACTGGAAGCATATTAAAATATTGAGGTCATACTTGCAAGAATCTTGGGGCCCAGTAGTTATAAAGGGTCATTTAGCAGGTGTGAGTCTGTGAGGTCATTTTCTCCAATTTTACTGTCCCCCTGCAAATTGAATTACATAAAATATTGCATAATATCTGTGTCTTCCAGTAAACAAAGCCACAGTTATGTAGCAGTACAGTCTACATTACAGTGAGGTTTCTGCTTTAACTATAGGCAAAATATTTATTCACAAATGCAGCCCCAAAAAACGTATTTATTCAGACATCTTAACATAGGAATTACAACTCCCACTCGCAAAGTAATCCTGGAATATGAAACAGCCATCCACTAACAATAACCCAAATGAGCATCTGACGTCTACAACCAAGAGTAAAGAAACAAAAGAAAAAAAAAAAAAGGGGATACTACTGACCTGGCTATCAAAACCGCTGTATCGACCATGCTGAGACTGTAGGGGATACCACTCTCCACTTTTGTCGCCCAAAACAATTGCTGCTTTAGACCTCTGGGCTCACAGACAGGCAGCGATGTGGGCGTCTTACGGCATGCCTCCCACTCTATACAAGCAGCTTGGAAAGTAGCATGACTGCCCCTAGCTGCCAGCAGAACCCAGGGTAAAAAAAACAGCATGCACTGCATCAGCCGTAGACATCCAGCATTGTCAACAAAAAATTAACAAAAAAATGCTCATGGCATAAAGTGAAACCTCAGCTGAAAGCGAAACAGAAGAAAATACCAGCTGCTAATGCAAAGTCGGCGCCATGTGCTGAGGTTATAGCGAGTGATGAAGTATAATAATAAAGTGATCTATTTTGCCAACTGTTCTTTAACACCCAGAGGAATTTGTCCTCCACATTTACCCATCCATGCAGTGAAACACAAACATACAGTATACACACACTAGTATACAGAATGGTGGGCAGCCCTGTACAAGGCATTCAGAGAGCCTTTGGGGTTGGGTGCCTTGACCAAGGGCAGAAATCGAACTGAAGATCTTAACCACAAACTTACAACTGTCCATGTACCTAATGCTACAACGTCCCATGCCTTGTATTTAAAAAAAAAAAAGCATCAGCCCGTGATGTAGCATGACACACAGTTAAAGGACAACAAAAATTATTAATTATTACAATTATTTACTACCTTAAAACCAAAAAGTCATTTGATTGTAAAACTGCAGGTTTTCCAACCCTGGTCTAGATAAAACTTTTACAAGATAGTGTAAATAATCAGCAAAGCATGTTTTTTTGTAGAACATCAAACCCCTGAAAGAATGCCTTGTGTTATTTTTGATACTTGACTTCAGTCCTTTGGCCTCAAGTCTAAAAGAACATCTGTCTGTGTCTAAGGTTCTGCTGATGGAAAATCCCACAGTATTAAGAAGAATCCCTATCTCTCTCTCTCTCTCTCTCTCTCACACATACACACAAACACAAATGCACAATACAAGCCACTTTTAAGCCCACATCTTTACACTTATATATATATATTTTAGCCCCTTTCACAAATTCTAATTAAAGTGGGAATATTGCACCATGGGTCTGCAGTTGACTCTGCTCCAGCTGAGCCAGATGGTGAAACTCTTGCTACCCTTAAGTATGGCCACAAACTTTGGGTAGTGAACAAAAGAATGAGATCGCAAATACAAGTGGCCAAAATGAGCTTTATCCTCAGAGTGCCTGGGCTTTTCCTCAGAGAGGGTAAAGAGTTCAGTCATTCAGGAGGGGCTCGAAGTACAGCCGTTGTTGAGGTGGTTTGGGCACCTGGTCCGGATGCTTCTAGGACACCTCCCTGGTGGGGTGTTCCAGGCATGTTTAACTGCAAAAGACACAGGACAAAATGATGTCTCTTGGTTGGCCTGGGAATGCCTTGGTTTGCCTTCTGAGGAGCTGGTAGAGCTGGCTGGGGATAGGAATGTCTGGGCTTCTTTGCTTAGGTTACTGACCCTGCGACCTGGTCGGATATGCGGTAGAGGGAGAAATGAAAACTCCACCCAAATCGTGATTCGAACCTGGATCCGCAGTACTTAGAGGCCAACACAAGAAACACTAAGACACAGTGCCCACCTTCTTTAGTTTATCAACACTTACAAAGTACAACCTTTACTAAAGGTCATATTAAACTAAATATTTTGACAAAAATGGTATTTAATTAGTATTGATTGTAAAATGTCAATTATTGATTTTAATCTTTAACCAGTTTACCAAATATTTGATTCCTCCCAGATCTATGGGTCATAACCCATTATTAAACATGTCTCTTTCTACTTTTCTACTTTTACTTAACATATATTCCTCTGTAAAACTAAGACAGCATGTAAACATATTATGATAAATCATGATTGAATCAATGTGTGTAACTGTGTGGTTTAAATTTCACACTCCATGTCTGCTCAGTATTCTGGGCATTAATGATTTGTTTTACTTGGCTCATTGCTGTTCAAAAGATCTCATCGCTTACTGTTTAAAAGAAAGTCTAAAAAAGATGGAGAGAGAAGCAAAATATGTGAACATCACCTCCTTGAGAAACTTGGAATGTCCTTTGAAGTATAATTAATATTAGATTGCATTAACATAAAATCTTATCCAGAGAGACATATTAAAAGAAACTGCACAAAAATGAAACCAAAAACATTAAACAAGTTTGGCAAAGTGAGTATGAGGACACGCCGTGATGAATAGTCAAAAACTATCATCACTAAGTCTTTCTGATCCAACCTTACCACGGGTTTAGTAACAACCCCCGCCATTCCCCAACATAAGCCTGAACATCTCATCTCATTATCTTTCATTTATTTCTTTACTTGTGTCCCAAGGGTTTCCCAATGCCTATCCTGGGGAGAAAATTTCGGGAACTGGGCAGACACACACAGGACAGGGCATCAATCCATCACTGGGCACACACTCACAAACACTAGACACACACACACACACACACACACACACACATACTTGTCTATGTCTAGTCTGAGGACTACAAGCTGGATCCCACAATATGGGGACCCATGTTTCTAAATGGGTTAGGAGAAAACCAAATACACATTTATGTTTCAAATAAATCTGTAATCATGCCTGTCACCTTAAATTAAAGAAAATACCTTATTTAAGCAATGTGACATTTTCCTACATTCTGGGGACAGTTTCGGGTATACCAAACTTGTTGGGACCAGCAGACACACACACACAACTTTTCTGGTATTGCTACAATATTGGTACTTGTGAACAAACTGGGGACATGTATGACAAACATGAATAAACCATTTTTTTATTTCTTTTAAAACCCAGTTTTACCATTTTAAAACAGTATATGTGCACAGAAGTTGTTCCAACTTTACATTTAAAATATTCAGTCACATAAAATAAAAAGTATATAAAAGGAAGTGACAAATCTGCTTTATAACAGTCCAAATTAGTTTTCCATTAATAAAAAATATATATACTGTGCAAATAAAACCAGGTAATTTTTTCTGGGTTACATCTTCCTTTTAAAAGCAGTAATTCTGTTTTTCACAAACCCCAAAAAAGAAACCAATGCCTTTTTTAAAGTGCCTCAGGTTCAGCTTTTATATAGTCCTCACTATTTTTATTCCTAACACTGTGCAAGTTTTAATTAACCTGTACAAATGATATCCATAAATTCTTTAAACTTATCCAACATGTATACACCATTTCCAAGAAAAATTAAAAATAAAATTATGGAAAAGTTGTTTAATTTCCATAATTCCATTCAAATAGTTAAACTTTCATAGGCTATAGATTCAGGGCTCACAATTTTAAAGATTTTAAGTATTTATTCGTTTATTTTTACATAATTTGGGCTTCCAGCTCATAAAAGCCACAAATAAATGAGAATACTGTGGAGAAATCAGCCCAAATTTTGCAGCAGGACATGAATGTTTTAAATTGAATGTGCCACACTGATCATCTACTAAATGGTAGAGGTGAGCAACTGAATCCAAACTGCTTGAGGTCCAGTGTGAAATCTCCAGTCAGTCAGGATTTGGGGGCAGTGCCCGGTGCAGGTGTTGCTAAACTCTGCTTTCTTAAATCCAAGCTTAGCGTAACGGTCTAGCAGAATGTTTAACAGGACTTCATGATTTGCTCTACTGAAGATCTGTATGGAGATGCATATTTCATCTTCCAGCAGGATCTGGCCCCTGCCCATGCCACCAGAACTTGGTTTGATACCCATGCCATCACAGTGCTGGAAGTTATGAAAGCCTAGATTTCCTTGATGCTTGCGGTCAGCTCTTTTTTGTTGTTGGGCCTGAATCATACTCTTGATAATACCCCATAGATTCTTAATTTTAACCCCTAATTCTTAATTAGATCCAGTGAGTTGGCTGGCCAGTCAAGCACAGAAATGTGTATCACCATACAGATCCTCAGCAGAGGGAATATGAAGTCCTCTAAAACATTCTGCTGAGTTTGGATTTAAGAAAGCAGAGTTTAGCAACCACCTGCACCGGACACTGCACCCCAAATCATAACTGACACTGGAGATTTCATGATGGATCTAAAGCAGTTTGGATTCTGTTCCTGACCTCACTGTTTAGTAGATAATTAGTGAGTCAGACTCAATTTAATACATTCATGTCCTTCCACAACAATTTGGCCCGATTTCTCCATAATATTCTAATTTTTTTAATTTTATGAGCTGGAGAGACCAGATTATGTAAATAAAATTGTTGACCCTGAATTTATAACCTATGGAAGTAAATTTTTTTGAACGTAATTATGGAAATTAGACAACTTTTCCATGATATTAAATTTTTGGAAAGGATCTTAAGACCACTTAAGAAATATGTATTTACTGATGTCTGTTAATACAAGGCTCCAGGTACTGCAGTCAAAATGGTGCCTTCATTAAACTTCTGGCTTCTGTAAGTGCTATTATTGTGAAGTAGAGATGTATTTAGGAAACAACAACCAAACCATAAAATAGCTGAAAGGCAAATGATTTCCAGTGCAGTCACAGGCATGAAATTTGAACTAAGCTACCAAGACGAACCCACATGGCAGCAAAAAGAACATGCCAACTCTAAACAGGAAAGACCTTGTGAAATCTGTGCAAGAAATCCCAGTTTTGCCATTTTAAAATATTATTTTTGCACCGCAGTTTCTGGGTTACATCTTCCTTTTAAGAGCAGTAATTCTGTTTTTCACAAAGAACTTAACAGACAACCAATCCCTTTCTTTAAGTGCATCAGGTTCAGCTCTAATACAGTCCTCACAAAGTTTTTTTCCTGGCACTGTGCAAGTTTGAATGAACCTGTACAGATGCTTTTCAACTGCTTCCACCTCACTGGGCTCCCATTTCTTTTTCTTAACCACCTTAACACCTGTAGGACAACATACAGTCAGTTAAAATAAGTGACGTCTTTCAATTTAATAAATCTTGTAATCATAATCAGACAATACCTTGAGGAACTGATGTGGTACTGGTTGGTTCCATTGTTTCCTTAGCTGAGGTTTTCTGGGTTTGTTCTGAAGATGGGTCTAAATCACATTCTGCTCCAAAAGCCACATAAAACAGACCAAATGCACCATTTTAAGACACATTCTAGTTATTAAAGGCACCTTAAAAAAAGAGGGTGTTTAGTTAATAATTTCCATAATAGCATTTAAAAGAATAATTCAAATCTATAATGAATAGGCAGAATGCATAAACATTGATCTCTTGCCTGTGACAGATTTCTCAAATGTTAGAAATATTATTTCTTTATTAAACTTTAATAGCAAATAAAAACAATGTGTAGTATTTTATACATTTCTAGTGTAAATATTATATTATGGGCATTTTTTGTAAATATTTTAAATAAAGTCAGAGGAAAGCATGCACATTAAACACAATATATGAATGAGTGCAGAGCTGTTGGGGTAAATATTTGGCACATAGGTCATCAATAGTGTGGGACAGTGGCATAGACGTTAGCACGTCCACGTCATAGCGCTGCAAATCCAGGTTTGAATCCCAATCTGGGTGGAATTTCAATGTACGCTCATGTCTGTGTGGGTTTTTTCAGGTTTCCTCTGATCGTTCGAAAACATGAATTCACAGAGAATTGATTGCTCTCAATTGCTGCTATGCAGTGTAGCTGTCCTGGGTTTATCTGCCCAGTGTCCGATAAGCAATAATAGTGCTTTCTATTCTAAAGTTAAATATCTCTTAATTGCTAAGCTTCGAGATATCCAACTCTTGTATTAATGAATGCAGCTAATTCATATTTTAAATAAATGTGAGTTTTACATGCAGTGCCATCATAGAAAATGCACATGGCTAAGTGAGGCGGTGTTGCGATTAAATTTTTAGTCACTGCTCTCTCAGTAGTAATGAATACAAGCAACAATACTAAATAACGCAACTAATGTTTGGATAGAGGGCAGTGGGTGGCAAGAGCACAAGTTCACCCAAAAGATTAGGCATGCAAAGTGGTTGCCCCTTCCTCATTTCCTGTTTTTTGCATGTTTGTCACACTTAAGTCACACCAATTTAAATAGTAGTCAAAGACAACACAAGTAAACACAAAATTCAATTTGTGAATGAAGGTGTTTATTATTAAGGGAAAAAAAGATCCAAAACTCTATGGTCCTGTGTGAAAAAGTGATTGCCCCTTAAACCTAATAACTGGTTGAGCCACCTTTAGCAGAAACAACTGCAACCAAGCATTTACGATAACTTGCAATAAGTCCTTTATGCCATTCTGGAGGAATTTTGGCCCACTCATCTTGCAGAATTGTTCTAATTCAGTTCCATTAGAGGGATTCAAGCCTGTACGGCCTTTTTAAGGTCATACCACAGCATCTCAGTAGGATTCAGGTCAGGACTTTGACCAGGCCACTCCAAAGTTTTTATTTGTTTTTCTTTAACCATTCAGAGGTGGACTTGCTGGTGTGTATTGAATTCTTGCCCTGCTGCAGAACCCAAGTTACAGCTTGAGGTCACGAACAGATGGTCGGACATTCTCTTTTAAGATCTTTTGGTAGACAGCATTTCCATTTAATCACAGCAAGTCTTCCAGGTCCTGACGCAGCAAAACAGCCCCAGACCATCACACTACCACCACCATATTTTACTGTTGGTATAATATTCTTTTTCTGCAATGCAGTGTTTCTTTTATGCCAGAAGTTAATGGACACAAACCTTCCAAAATTTTTTTTTACTTTTGTCTCATCGGTCCACAGAATGCTTTCCCAAAGGTCTTTGGGATCATTAAGATGTGTTTTGGAAAAATGTAGACCAGCTTGAAAGTTTTTTTTTGCTCAGCAGTAGTTTTCTTCTTGGAAACTGCAGGCCACTTTCACTCAGTCTCTTTCTGATAGTGGAGGTATAAAGTCTGACCTTAACTGAGGCAAGTGCAGTTCTTTGGACGTTGTTGTGGGGTCTTTTGTGACCTCTTGCATGAGTCGTCGCTGCGCTCTTGGGGAAATATTGGGCGGCAGGCCACTCCTGGGAAGATTCACCACTGTTCCATGTCTTAGCCATTTGTGGAAAATGGCTCTCACTGTGGTTCGCTGGATTCCCAAAGCTTTGGAAATGGCTGTATAACCCTCTCCAGACTGATGGATCTCAATGACTTTCTTTTTCAATTGTTCCTGAATTTCTTTCTCGGCATAATGCGTAGCTTTTAAGGATATTTTGGTGGACTTTGGTCCGGCACGTCCTATTTAAGTGATGTCTTGATTGAGAACATGTGTGGCAATAATCAGGCCTGGGTGTGGTTGTAACAAGGGGGCAATCACTTCCACATAGGGCCATGAAGGTTTGGATCTTTTTTCTTCCTTAATAATAAACACCTTAATTTACAAATTGCATTTTGTGTTCACTTGTGTTGTCTTTGACTACAATTTAAATCGGTTTGATGTTCCGAAACACATAAAACCAGGAAATGAGGAAGGGGGCATACACTTTCACACCACTGTGTGTGTATATATAAAAATGAACAATACAGGAACCAACCGACTCATCTACTGAGTCACTGATAGGTTTCCTCTCGGTCCATCTCATTATTTCACCCATCACCATCCATGCATACTTCCCCTATTCAAACCACCTTTTTATTATTTATAAGAGCCGGGATAGGCTGCGGTACTGCATGCAATCCTGATCAAGATGACAGGATAAGAAAATGAATAAGCTGTGATTAATGTCAATTTTTTCTACAGTCTCAGGAATTAAAATGTTGCTGATTTAGACAGCTGGCTGAGCTGATCTCCGACAGCCACGCTTGATTTCTCCTCAGTCTGAGAGTCCATTTGATATTTGTTCCTAATCAAGGACACTTAAGACATCGGGATGTTTAAAATGCACAAAACCACATTAAAAAACGCTGAGTCTGATTACGGCATTAACACTAAAGGAACTTTGCGCTTAACTGGGCTGTGTGGCGAACCATCATGGACTGATACGGCAGGTGATTAAAAACATAAAGCTGGAATCATGTGCCTGAGCCAATGTGAAGGACATGGGTGAGAAAATGGACAGAGAGGACACGATGTAACTGAAAGATCCGAGTGTGAGAGAGGAAGAGCTGTACCACAGTGTAGTGTTGGTTTAGAGGAACAGGCAGGAGCGGAGGAGGATAAGAGATCGCTGAGTACTGCACACACTGACCACAATGCTGCAGGAGAGAAACACAGAGAGAGAGAGAGAGAGAGAGAGAGAAAAGAAAGGGAGGGAAAAATGGAACGAGAGGACAGAGGAAATTGTCTTAAGTCTGAAGTATAAAGAAAGAACAGAAGACATGATGAACAAGTGAAGATGTGCGGAACAAATTTGACCTATTATGTAATCGGTCTGCAGAATTCATTTACAAAGGATTTTTAATAAGGGTCACCCTCCCTGACTCTCTTTTGACCCCATAGACACTCATCCATGTTTTTGCAGTTCCATATCCAAAAGTCAGCTTTCTAAAGGTAATGTGCATTTTAGTTGTACATGTAGTACTGTATCATTCTTCCTAATGATGATTAAATAAGTCTCATGTTTCGTGTAGCCCTCTATGTGTTATGGTCTTTAGGGGTGTATCTTTTACCAACAATGCACTTACATTAAATTCATCACACTCAAAAAATGAATTTTGCACAATCAAAATTTCGCCATCACTTAAATTTCTTTTGGTTCTTTTGGGATAAATAAAGTACTGCTCAAAAGTTTAGGATCACTTGCAAATTTCCTTCTTTTAGAAAACAATTTCATGCAAGTTACAAACAATATTGTCCATTTCACAATTAACCTGGGTGGATCAGATGATTTTTAAAGAATAAAACATTTATAATAAAGACTTTTTCTTTGCATGAAATTGTGTTTTTCTTTTAAAATGAGGGAAATTTGCAAGTGATGCTTAACTTTAGGGCGGTAGTGTATGTCCCAGCTTCGGACAAAGAGAGAAACTTATTAGAACAAAAGAACCTAGCCTAAATCCTAAAAAAAACAGCACAGGTTCACAAAAACATGAGCCCTAACAGGTAATGAGGTCCACAGTGCATGCAGTTGACATACTGCACAGATGGATTTAATGTCTCTGGGGATTTTAATGTGATTATTCATGGTTGTCAAGTTTTATTTATAAAGTAGAAAATCAAGGAAGAGTCGATCATTGAAACTGACAATCCAAGTAACCATTTCTGAATCAGCATCATCAAAGCTGCCAAAATGTGCTAACACCACTTGTTCTGGTGACCATCATATTGATTAGCGGGTTTTCTCATGAATAGGGATGATGCAATCAATCATTTCTGCAATTAATTGCAGTTAAAAATGTTAATCAATTAATCATGACCACAATTTAACATAATCATGATAACATTTATAAGTAAAATGCATATTATACTGGTAGCCAGAACTTTAGACCCAAGTGCCACAACTCGCACAGAACAAAAAGTTACACTTGCAGCAAAAGTTACAGGAAAAACTTGTGCTTTGTGTTTTTCATTCATTCATTATCTTCCGCTTATTTCTTTATGAGGGTCGCGGGGGGTTCCCCATGCCCATCCAGGGACGAACGTCTCGGGCGCTGGGCAGATACAACCAGGACAGGGCGCCAATCCGTCGTTGGGTACACACTCACTCACACAAACACTATACAGGGCAATTTAGAGCATTCAATTAACCTTCATGTTTTTGGACTGTGAGAGGAAACCGGAGAACCCGGAGGAAACCCACGCAGACACGGGGAGAACATGGAAACTCCACCCAGATAGGGATTCGA